>JBCAUI010181083.1:0-31843 GCA_038406195.1 Haplosyllis anthogorgicola
AGCTAACTATTGAATATTTGTTTGATATTTATTTTTATTCAATAAAATACAATGAATAAATGACTTTAAAAGAAATGCGTGTTTGATGTTTACAAGTGAATACATAGCACTTTTCCACTTGACCGATTAGTCCGACTTGGGTAATATGGTGCCACAGTTTATGTGAATGGACAGCAGCAAATAGAATTGTACTTGTAGCGGGGTTGACGTGGGGTGTGTGTGACATGCATGACTGACTTGACTGATCATTCGTCCTAGGGTACGGTAGCTTCAAGTGGATGGACAGCGGCCAATAGAATTGTCCTTGTGCCTGTTGTTGAGGCGTGGATGTGCATGGCATGCATGACTGACTTGACTGATGATTCATGGGAGACTGTGCAGGGGGACATTCCTTGGCTAAACCTGAAAGAAAAGCAGAAGAGTGATTAGAACAGTAGGGAGGCATTTGAGAATGGGGGGAAGAGTCTTCAGCACGGGGGATAAGTGTGCTCGTTTGACTAGGGGGAATGGATGGCATGGCCTTAACCTGGGCTCATTTCTCCAGGGGGGGGGTAAGATTTGGAAGATGTCAGCTGAGCACGGGACACCGGTTAAGTGTCGCATATTGATCATATTGGATGATTATCCATTGGCAATGTGCGTATGGGATCTATTTGGTTTTTATCTGTGTGTGGACGGCTGTCTGGGTGGTATTGTTTGCGTAACCAGGAGCTATGACAGATCTTTTTCGCGGCAGCAATTTGTTTCCTCCAGGCCACACTTCCTCCTTCTCAGTGTGAAGCCATGTCCCTGAAAGGAGCGGTTATATTATTGTTTGCCCAGCTATTCTATTAACACATGAATGAAGGAGAGGACTACTGATTGTGTCCAGTGGCCAGTGAGACCGAAGAAATTCTGTCGCAGAAATTACTGTTGTAATTGACTGCGTTTCTTCATATTGGCCATATTGCCTATTCAACCTGTTCTCGCTACTTTGACCCGTTGGGCACGTACAGTTTGTCCTGTTGGTGCTCCATCGCATAAATGACATAGAATAGCTATCTATCAGTCAGTAAGTGAGTCAGCCAGCTAGTCCGTCTGTCTGCCTGCCTGTTTTTCAGTGCATGAATGTCTCGTCTCGTAGCAAACCAATGCAGACTTGCTGGTTTTAGGTAATCCCGAGTGTAAACTTGTAACGGTTGATTTGCTGAAACTGTGTAATGTCTCACAGGTGGAGTATTCCTGCATCTTACTCGTACAGCACATAAGTGTGCAGGTGCAGATAAACAAAGCCTTTAATGGGAGGTGCTTACGCCCGAGAGATAGGAGCTGCTTTATCTCTCTCCCTTTTTTTGCTCCACAAGCTTTTAACATGGTCAGAGTGCAATATAGTAACCATGGCTTTTCTGCCTTTAGTATTAGCCGGGTACACGAGAATAATGACTAATCGCTGCTTTGGTTCGAGGACAAGACATTAAAAGTCCTTTTTGCAGGTTTTGCTGTCTGCGAAGCAGCTAAGTGTTGAGATTTGGGTACAGAGGCTATTGCTCCCATTGACTTAGTGCTATTTTCCAAACGAGTTGCCTACTGGAAATATTATCGTTGAGTCAATATGTGATCCGCAGATATGTGTGAATTTGGTTAAATTTTGGACCTGAATTTAAGTCATTTCATTGTAATTCTTCATGTGGCCACTGGCAAATCTAGGGGAATCAATGAAAATGTGAAAAGTGTCTTAAAGGTCTTCACTCTGTTTTGTAGATTACATATTCTTTGAACCTATGATTTTGTGCCAGGAACAGATGTAAAATATTGTTTCAGATTTGGCATCCAATTTTCTATTCAAAGCTTTCTCATCAGTGAAACATAAAGATTCCTTCGCCAAAGTACGAAGTCTAAAACAATACGCTCTGCAATGCCTAAAGGCATAGAGTTTCAGCTGCCTGTTAGCAAACAATTTCCTAAATCGTATTTAAATGTATTTCAAGGTAAAGAAATTCCCTGAGTATTCTCATATTTGGAGTAGATTGATAGAGTGGGGAGACTCTTAGGCGCGGGGACAGTAAATGAACCATCGCGTTTGCTAATATTTACCACCATTAGGTTTGTTCTCACACGTCTGCAAACATACTTGTGAGACAATTTGTATGTGTGATTTGATTTGATACACGAAAATAAGTGTGTCATCTGTAACATTTAATGATTGTTTCCACGCACGGGATCCAAAGGTATTTTATCAAGATTTTAAAGGATTTGTTTGTTAAACCTTGCTACCAAACAATCATGGCGAAAATCATTGGGCGGTTTCGATTAAGGCAGTCCGAGTGCACAGAGTGTTGGAGTGTTTCCTCCTTGGATTTAATTACGGATCACCCGGAGTGCGTAAGTCGAATCTGTCCCATTATATTAGACTGTTAAAATTATGGACTTGCTGCCCGAACTAATAACAATAGAAAATGTTGTGACTTGATGAAATATTATGTGACAAATGAGATCCCTTAGCTCTATTCCTAGCTTTGTAGAATGTGTTTGAAATGGAAATAGAAGATGATACTCCGCAAATGGCAAAGCAGCATAAATTCGACTGTGACGGAATTATAGCTTTTGGCAGCGAAAATTACTTTTGGGATTTGAAACCTGTTGATTTTATGCAAAGAATTCTGGCATTCTCTTAAAGGTTATAATACTCCTGCGTGAATTGCGTGGAAATGGTTTGCCTTTATCGCATTAAGGCTGTGCTGTAGGTGGCAATTACACTGTTTTCTCATGATACATACCTTTTGCAGTCATTAAGGCCTTCGTTTACGTAGCAAAAGCTTTGAAGTAACAACACCCGCATATGTCTTGGGTAATTAGGCGTGTTTTTGCGTGGGATTGAGATTTCGTAGGGAGAAAGCTTAACAAGTTGCATTTACTGAAAGTCGTCTACCTCGACAGTAAATCAGGGACACCAGACAAGAGTACCTCAGTGTGGCATAATATATCGTAGTTACAAATTGTGAAGTGTTCTCAACATTAATTGCCGATTTGACGTGCACTCCCATATTAATGTGCACCATTTTTTTCACCCTTTACAGCACTCTTTTAAAAGACATTAAGAGAAATTTTCACCATCTTAACTTGTTGATTGCATATTCTGGACCGTGATATTTGTGTCTGATACAAGGGTTTTAAATGACCAAATAAGAAAATTAACATACCTTAGGATACATAAAATGGATTTCCACTGCCTTGTAGTACTCTTATATTGTATTACAAGATATTGGGGGAGGGGTGGGAGTTATCAATCGTTGACAAGTTTTCCGAATAGAACCTGCACGATATTGTACGGTGCCAAAATAGGTGTGAAGTGCATGGGCACCAAGTCGGCAATTTACGCTATATACATTTGTGTTTCATGAAAAGAAACGCAATACCTCGTGGACTAAAACTTCAATCCTGACCTTTGCTCTATTTGTATCACATTTTATTTTCATTGTGAGACCAACATGTAACAATACACAGACCGACTGGTGTTTGTTACGGTATCACAGTAGGAATAATATATGATAAATTTTGTTGTAGATCCAGTGCCAAAATCCCAAATAAAATTACCCGTAGTTCAGTGCATTAAATTATTGTTCCAAGCAGAACATGTTCAGCGACCCAGTGTGAATTATAACTGCATGCAGTGCTAACAACTGTCTTGCTTCCTAGTTATCTTATATTTGAGCCGAATGCCCGATAGAGGGCACTTTCGGCTCTCTGTATTGACAAGAAGAATCAATTTTTTTCTGTGGTGTTATCTAATAGTAAGCGTCACATGACAGACAACATGGCAACACGAGGCTTAATACACCGATAGGTTACATCCAGTTAAGACTTGTATCAATGGCAAATGTCACAATCGCATTATTCATGCACCATCACATACAAGGCAGCTTCTAATTGCATGTACTGCAGATGTATGCACCATCTGATGTCGCTTGCAAGAGTTGAGATGGAAATAAAGCTAACTGATTGGAAAAAAAGACATGTACACTTTGTAATGGTAACGTTACTTCATGGAGTTGTCTGGTGATTACCGTGAATAAAAATTGTTACAGATAAATATTGGGATGAAAAATTGCCAGTTTTATTTGGGAGTGGGAGTGGAAAGTTGTATTCAGACACACCTAGCAGACAGAGAAATTGACATTTTGGAATGTTAAGCAGCTTTTTGTCGAGAACTTCCTAATTTCAGAAATACAAAGGCGTTTAAATTGATGTAAAGCAAATGTACATGGTAACTGTAGCCCACAGTTGTATATGGGTAAGAAGCTGCTTCATGTAAAAACATTGGTAATTTCCCATGTTGGTTTGTATGTTAAAGGTTAAATCAACCAGGGCACTCACCTTAATGTCAACATTGAGCGTAATAAATTCGGACTTTGTGCAATTATTTCTGGGGTCGCTATTTGGTCAGCAAACACAGAGACAGAAGGCGAGAGAGACGCATTGAATTGTCTTAATGAAGTTAATGCTGTCACACAAGCAGTCTGTAGCAATGCTTACAGATGGTAATGGACTGTCTTATCTGCAGAGTTCCAGGGTGCACAATGTACCTGGTTATGCAGTATGGACCCTTCGTTGATAAATATAAAATGCAGGCCTTTACCTATACAAAATTTTGAATCCTCGAAAATGACGGACAAAATTTCAAAGTTGGCCGTCAACTGCTCATTTGTGTCAGTCTCACTGTAAAGGTTTAACTAAAAAATTCATAATTGTTTTATGGGTCTCTTTGACGGACACGTTTTGAAAATTGTCGGTCATTTTTAAATTTTGTCCGTTTTGAAGGAAAGACGAACGTTAAGATCGAGGCATTAAAGTGGTAGTATAGCACGGGAGATTTTTTTTCGTATTGCAACAAAACTTGTTTATTGATCGTAATCTTTGAAAATAAGTGTGGTGAGATTTGTTTGACAGTTTTTCTTTGTCTGGCTGTTTTTCTACTTTAATGGATTCTCCACCACAATGGCATGAAAACTGATGACACCAACACGAACAAAGCAGATCCATTCTCCTTATGGTTCTCAGCAAGGACGAAAATTCCAATTTCCAAACTGTTTGTAATGGTATTGTGTTTAGCCGAGGATGGCTGTATTGAGTTGAAAGGTCATCTTCAACAAAAAATGGCCTTAGACACTGCAGGAGATACTTTTACATTGTTAGCTTCTGCTTTGAAGAGAGCTTTGTGTGAAGACAACCAACGGGGCCTTGAAGATAGCATGTTTACCTCAGCACCAGACTTAAGAGTTGAGTATTAGCCGAAAAAGAACAAGGCGAGGAAAAAATATGAAGAACATCCAATTAAAAACTTGGCCATGTCGAATTGTACATACCAAGTCCTGCTGTCGTACAGTGCAACATTCTGTACATTTTTATCGAACAGAATCTCCACAAAATGTATTGAGCTCGAACTGTAGGTCAAGAGTCTTCAGCATGACCATAAATGCCTCATAGAACAAGTTAAAATTGCTGTGAGTAGGATGTTACTGACAGTCGTATTTCTGAAATTGTCAGCTGCAGAGAGAGTTGCAGAATTCACGTTGCTGCTTTGAATGTAAATCTCAAAAGACGTGGGCACTTGCCTTGCACCGGAATGGGTAGACTGTAGTGGCAATTCCTGTCTAACAAGAATGCAGAAATAATTTTTAAACGTTAAACAGTAGTTGGAATTGTGTACAGCCGTTTTATTATTGGTAACAGTAAATGTGACAATGGTGCTGGTAAATAGTAGATGCTTTACTAAGAAGCTTCCTGCAAGGTATAAACAGTAAATAAATATTCCCCTGGAACAGTAAGAAGAGCAGTAATCTTACTGATTTGTTTAGCATGAAGAGTAAATCAAACATTATCAAACTTGAATCTGTCCCAAAGGTACAGAGCTTCAGCTTGTAGCAGCAGACAGCTGTAGATACATATCAGGATAATGGTCTCAGTCCTCTATGTAAGGATGAACATTTACTGCAGAAAGCACAGGTTTATGGACCTGGCCTTTAACCCTTGTTAGAGGATAACATCAGCCAACATTACCATGTGATTTACTATTGTAAAAATAGTCTGTTTTGATTTACGAAGTCTTGGCAATACATCCTGGCTAATTAAATCTCAGTTTCCTGGAAAAGGTTAGACTCTTAAAGGTAGCTGGGAAGCAAACAATGTTTTACAACACATTTTTGAGAATTTTTTTAGGCTCACGGCAAAAGATTTAGATGGTCAAAACACGATAACAAAAAGACATAACATTTGTATCAGGACTGATTGTTAAATGATGCAAAAAGGGATATCGCCTTTGGTCCATTTCAGTGATTGGAATCTGGACATTGCAGGTAATAAGTACGTAAGAACCATGAAACACATTGAGCTAATGAAGTTAATCTAACCTCTCAAATGTCACCGTGCTGTATGCTAAACATCCCATATGCATGGCTTAGGTGAGCACTAATGTGGGATTAAGCAGCTCTCCCATGTCTTAAGTGAGAGATTACTCAGTAGTGACTGTTGACAGGTTGGATTGTCAGTTCAGGGGATGAAAATCTTGCTGAACGTCTGTTAAAACAGACATAGGCGTAGTGAATGTTGCCAGTGATTGTGCATGAGAGTCCAGGAACTTGAGTATAATTGGAATGTTTGTTACCTTGGAATATCTTGTGTAGAAAAAGAAAGTTTAGACCTTGTTACAGAAATTGCCCTGTGTAGCATACTGTGAGCTGTAAAAAGGAAAGAATTATGTCCTTATGCACATAAATGGAGCAGGATCATTATACAGCATGTTGGTCCATTAGAATTCATTTCATCAGTCAATGCCTGGTTACCTCAAGGCTGGTATGTCAATGAATTGATACAGAAGCTGCTTCACTTAATCATAGGACAAGTAGTCTCTGGAATTTGTTTTGGTGTGTATTTGCCAAGGTGAAAAGTTAGCAATCAGGATTGTGTGAATAGTAACAGTTCCTGGGGGTCAGCTGGTTGTTTCTACATGATTTGCATGATGGGCACTGCTTCCTTGATCTTTACAGGCACACTTCCTTGTCAGAGTATCATTGATTGTTGAAGCTAATTTTAGAATAAGGCCATAATTCACTCGGAGCATGTACTCCTCATTGATTGTTTTATGCTATTGAGAGCCTAAAACAACTAATGTTTATGCATGCCATGTTTTTGAGGCTACACATGTGGTGTGGTTGCTGTAAAATTAGATCTGTATGAATCAGTTGAGAGAGGTGAGGAGGAAGTTGTGACTTGTTTGTACATTCATTAAATGCTCTGCCAGTTTCAGAACCTCACAAATGCTGGTGATCTGCTCTTTTAGGATGCTTTCAATGATCTTTAAAATGTCATCGAAAGTTATTTATGGTAATGTGTATTTTACCGGTTAAATGTTGTGACCCATTTGCCGGTAATGGTTTTTGCACTTGCACACCAGATATTGGCTAAAATTGGCCAGTATAGTTGTCGTGACTTCTCTGCCTTGGCAGACTGGTCTCCGAAGCTGACAATGTCATGTACACCATAGCACATACATTTTAGTTGGTCACATGTAAAATTGTGTAAACGTATAAGGACTTGAAGCAGCACACCGTGAGTTTGCGTGTATAATTGATGTGTTTCTTACACAAGTGCTAATACTATCAATTTGCTAAAATGATGTATTGTTACAAATGTTGCTTCATTTGGAGTAAGTGTTTGATATATGTTGCACATTCCAACCAATTGCTTCCATGAGATTTACTTGTCAACTTGTAACACATTTCCCTGTAAGGATCTCATTGATTGTAATAGGCAATATCAGAGTGAAACCATATTTCAGTAGCACCAGGCAGCATTCATTGATTCCTTTCACCCCATTGGGAGTCTGGAAATAAAATTAGATAATTCACTGCCATATGTACTATGTACATTGAAATTACATCAGAGTGTTCATTGAAAGTCGGAAAGGACATACCATACCTTTGGCCCAAATTATAATTGAATATGGTTGTAAGAAGAAGTTTCTCAGACACTTTTCTGACCACATGAATCAAAGCTGTTGACAGAGTATGAAAATTTCATGTGTTTTGGCACATATGTTTTCATATAGATTGTCTACAAAATCATACTTTTGATATCATACTTTTTATTATCATGCCACACATGATCTACACAATGATAAAACTGCGCACTACTGGGAGTCTGGAATGTAATGAGGTATTACGCACAGAATATCTAAATACATTAATTACATCTACTGCATAACTGTTGATTCTTAATGAATGAATGTCACATTCTCTTATTGCATTAAGGAAAGGTCTATTTCACATTTACACAGAATAGTAATTTAGCTAGACAAAAGTAGAGAAGAGTGAAATTACAGTTTAAATTTGATCTATTGTTTATTTGTAAATTTGATTTTTATGGTACAATTAATAACAGTGCATCAAAATGGTGATGCCGTCGATAATGCTTTTAATACGAAAAGTTGCAATGGTTGATTGATCAGGGTTTACATAAGTAAATTTAATTAAGACTGATTAGGATTCTGATTGAGAATTCCAATAATTAATTAAAAGATGATTCTGTTGATATCTTTTTGCAGGGGTTCCGATAAATGTAAGCTACGAAATATTTAGGATACCGCCTTCTAATGACAAGACATTGCAGATTGTAGACACTGTGGTCAATTACAGACACAATCTGTTTACATGGTTTAATTAATTTTGATATCGCAGTCTTTTGAGAATGAGCTACAAGCCGAAATGGAAAAGGAGATTACAGAAGGAAATAGTCATTTCCTTGCTAATGGAGAGTAGCACACTATGCAAACATGTTAATGTAAATTAAGCTGTACCTGAAACCACCACTGTCATTATTTGCCTATGTGCATCAAAGAATCTCCAATAACGTTGAAAGGGTATCGAGAGCTTGGGTTACACTATCTCTCCAGCCAGTAATTATCCCTAATTATCGCTCATATTTGATTAGTTGATTGCATGTCAATGCATTTGTGGCATACTGCCTCATATTCTACCTGGTAAATTGACCAGCAACTATTTTTGGCATTTCCATTTTTAAACATGCTCCAAATTAGTGAATGCAATTCAAAACTATCTTATGTAAAAGCTATAGGCGGATGTGATTGCTGATCGCGGATAATTGGCACAGTGCCAGCACAAGTGCCGAGCAGGTAATATTCACGGGCCAGGCAACAGACGGGCTATTAACTAGTTCAGAATACAATACTAATATATTAACATATTGGATGTGTGCGGTAATGAATTAACTTTTAAAGGCTGTTTGAGTGTAAGAATATCGGAAAATATTTCTTCCAAACGTTTACAAAATTCGGCTTGCAATTACAGTTATAATCAGTCTTTTCTACTTGGCAAACGTCTCACATAATCCAGAGATTTCCACAGGGATAAGGATGAAAGTGATTGGCATTGTGGTGCATGTTAGAAGAAATCAATGTCTAAAATGTCTAATTACGAACAAGCAGAAGATTCGTTCCTTATTGGCCTACATGGAACATATGACGAATGGAGATGCATTAATGTCATGGAATGTGCAGTAATTTTAAGCCTACAACGCCTCGTAATTTACATGTTATTGTAACTCAAATTGAATATTGAATATGGTTCATTAGACAAGTAATGGAATCAAGAAAGGTTTCTTTCATTTAGGAAAACTACTAAACTCAACTTGTCAGTCAGGTGTGTGAAGCGCAAGAATTTTTATTTACACAGCTTACGAAGCATACAAAAAGAAAAGCTACGAATTAGGAACCGCTTGTCATAAACCACTGAACAAAACATGATAATCCAGATAATGATCTTGCTGTTCAGTAAATATCCATTTATGAATTTAACAATTAGGTATCATTAGTGTCACCTTACTAATACCTCGCCATTGTGACTGGGACTTTAGTGTAAACCTATTCCGGATTAGCACTGCAACACAAGGTCTTCAGTAAAAAGCATCTTTGAAAAATCATGGCAAAGGAAACATTACCAAAAGGAAAATAATAAAAGGAGTCTCGGTTAGATTTTGGTATTTAAACGTGGATCAAGCTTTACTTGTTTGCTTGATACACATACTGGGAGTTTTCGTGATCTTGATGATGTTTTTCAGCTTACAGCGCATGAAGGGAAGCTCAGATTATGTTATCGTGATTTCCTGAGGGAGTCATTTTCACCGTTACTGGTCCAATTCGGGTCAAGTGAATGTTTCTTGGAGGATGACTACATTATTTGTATGTGTACATGTAAAAGTTCTGTATTGAGCGTCATCTTGTAAATGTGTAATACACGTGGGTATATATGTGTGAATACTACAGAAATGTAATTTGGCATGCTTTTCTCTCAATCATTGTAGTCCCTTTACAGCGACCAGCGTGCCGTAATTCCCTGGAGCCACTGGTACTCCTTGCTTTCGTTTTGAACAGACCAAGAAGAATGTCGAACCTACGCTTCTGCCAGTTCACATCAGGCGTAAACTTAGTAGATACCAATGTTCTGTTTTATTCAACACAAATAAAAATTGGGCATATTCCTTTTATTTTATGTCAGTTGAGGATTATGATCAACACTCCAGAGGCTAAGTGTTATTAAAAAATACTGTTCCCTCAGAAATAGTCCAATATGCGTTTATGAAATAGTAATGTAAAATGTTAATGTTAGTTTCATGATACCGACTACACAGGAGAAATGTTCTTTACTGCAAATCACGGACATGCCTCTGTACCAGTGTCCCCAAAATATGGTTACATTCGATAAAAGCTTTACGTTCCGAGGCAAACCTGATTCAATTTGCAACTAGGCAATTTGAGAGACGATGGAGGGAGATGGAGAAAGATAATATAAACGAGAATCTAACCTTTAAAGTATGTTTGATTAGTCCTGAGGCAATCATGTCTCCCAGGGATGTGAGAAATCTCGACTTTTAAGACGTCTTGGAAAGGCTGGAATGTTCCCAATATCAGGACTGTAACGTGACTGCAAGGCTTAATGCGTCATGGTTAATCAGTGGGAGCTGTGAAAAGATTATTGCCGAATAGGTATTTCAATCATTTTCACAGGAAACGTTTCATCGTTGACAGACTTCATAAAAGATCCACAAAGATTCGCATTTATTTATCCGTACAGTAGATTTATTAACGATTGAAAAAGTAAAAGGACAACTGCTGATGCTACAATCAAAAGTGTTCATTATTTGACATTTTCCTACTTTTGATATTGACTGAAATTTGCTCTAACCATAGTGGTTTAATCAGACAATACAAAGGATACACGTTGTACTCGCATTTGAAAAAAAGAGTATGGTATGCCTGCTTCATGTTTAGCAATTATACCTGCAAAACAAAGTGATTATCACGTATTTTGTTGTTATTTTGCTGCATCATAAATATGTAGGTAATACGATAGGCTGATCAGGTAGATGGAAACCTTTATTTATGAAACAGAAAGAAACAAAATAATATGCCAAAAAAATATGCCAAATGCGAGACCATGTTAATTCACGAAGTTGAACCTTTTAAAACCAGGAAGCGAAACTGCCATTGGGTTGTGTATGATATTTGATACTTTTCATCTTTGTACTGTATATGAACGTGACTATATATGGGCCATATATGAATGATTTATCTTCATGTGAAGAGTGATCTTTTTTATCCTCTAAGCTCTACTCTCTGTCTCTTCTCTCCACGGGCCTTGTGGAGCAGCGAGCTGTGAGCCTGCCGTAGGTATCAATTTCAATCAATCTCACGGAAAATACGAAGGCCTCCGGTTTGTTTCACATAGGTCATATGTGTTTATGCCGAGCCAAACGTATTCATACTGCGTTTTACAATAACGAGATTATACATACAGTGTTACTTGTAGCTTTCCAATGATATAAAATGTACAGTGTGCTATGTTAATGTGGTATTTGATGCATTTTCATTTCATGAATATGATTTCTGGGTTGTTCATAATGGTGTCCACTTAAATCTGTTGAACCTCTCCAGTAAATCGGGTACCAGCAGCGGGTGATAAGAACATACTATTTTTCCCTGTTCCAATATCATAGTAGAATTATGTATGGTCAAATTGCATTATGCGAACATTACGTGGTGCGGTAAGTTTCAACAAATCACATCGAGATTGGTACAAAGACAGGGCAGGTGCTCTGTCCAGAAGCCTATTGTTCTTGTTTATCTTAAGCACTGCAGATTTTGCACTTTTAATCGTAAAGTTTTACGATCTTTGTTCGTGCAGACGTTTTATAAAGCAATGGTGTGTTTACATCTGTTCTGATAAGTACCACTATTGACAATAATAACCACCTGCAGCACCTGTGTATAAAGCTTAATAGCGGTGAAACATACGATGATCATGTTGAAAGCTATTTTCGTTTCTTCTCCCCCTGTGTATCATTTTCCTGCTTGGAAATGAGCCACTCTGAATCATGCTGCCGAACCAGTGATACAGAGCTGGATTCATGGACACAGTAAGGGCCAGTGAATATGTGTATTCTCCATAGAGCGATAATTGATAGAATCAGTTGATTCGTATTCCCTGGGCCAGTGATTGTCCTAGTTGTGTTCGAAGAAACAGGCTGATCCAGTGAATGCAAGGTTCATGTGTGTACGGATTCAAAACCAAAAGTGGACCCACTCTAATCATAGAGGTCATGGCCTCTTCACTCCAAGCAGATAGTAAATTGGGTACCAGCTGGGGGTGGTATGGCAATACTCATAAACCAACTCCAGCCGGATAACCAACTCCATACATCAGGGTTCCTACAGCTTCTGGAAACCAGGGAAATCAGGGAAAATTAGACGTTTTTCCAGTCAGAGAAAAGTCAGGGAATTTTGAAATATCATGAACTATCAGGGAAAAATCAGGGAAATTTGTGTTTTTAATTATTATTTCTGAGATTTAGCAAATTTTACTAGTTTATTGGCTTATTTTCCAGAAAATTATTGCGCCTCGCTGCACTCAGCATAACATCTACAGCACTTATTATTTTCACTACCAGCTTATGTGCATGTGCATTTTCAGTAACATAACACAGCAGGTAGTGCATAGAAAGGCAAGACATACATAAAGTATTTGTCATTTGTGTGTCTGGAAAAAAGCTTGAAAATACTGGAAAAATGAGGGAAAAGTCAGGGAATTTCATCGCGGGGAGAATGTAGGAACCCTGATACATTGATACAGGTGACTTATAATACCTGTACATCTACTCATATTTCTACAATGGATGAAAGTGGATTTTTTTGTAATACATTTGCCATTCAGTACATACGTTTCATTGTGTAATTGGCGCCATTAATTCCGCTTCTTCTGTGTGTGACACTCACTAATACAACTGTTTACAACATAATTGCATTGTACCCAACACGCATGCTATGTTACCTCATACGCTTTTGATCTTAATGAGTACCACAGATCTACGTCTACCTCATGCTTTCATAGAAGACAAAGGCTTTGTGGTACAAATCTAGTCTGAAGCAAAGGACTTTGTCCAAAGCCAAATCCTTTTAAACAAAGGCAAAATTCCAAAGGCATGTGCGTTTGTTTCTCTTCTATTCACAAATTTCCGTACTATTAACTATTATTAGAAGGAGACAGTTTTGCAAAAGATAACGAACTTAACTGAGTTGGAAGATAATTTACTTTAATATGAAAGATCAGTGTGTACTTCATGTATCAATTTGCTAAATGGTGGGATTTAAAAACATTCAGCCCTTTCATACTTATGGTTCATTAAATATTCGTCTATTATGTTCGTGCAACATTGTATTGTATCCACACAGGAATTGACTGCTTTCTGTTGCCGTAACACACACATGGTAGTTTATCACAGGTACATCCTGCATGGAGGAACTTTGTTGAGATGCCTTCAATCATAATTCATAACCGTCGCACAATGGGAATACGTCGGGGATGAAGTAATTGCATTATCCGCACGCTTCCCTACTGCTTTACTGTCTCGTCTTTCAAGCCGTACAGAAAGTAGTTGTTTTCGAAGGGACAAAACGGAACCAAAGCAAGCTCCTCTTCTGAAGCTGAACAATTCTAAAACAAAAAAGTGTGCTAACCCGAGAGAACGACGCGGTTAGCTAAGAGGAATAAAGGGCATAGAATGCAAGCTGCGCTTTTGAAAGTAGACTATACTAGACTGATGTCAAATGAATCAACAGAACGTAATGCAAGCTATAGTAATGCAATAGTAATGCAAGCAGCTATTCTGAAATTGAACAAAAAACCATCGTGTTTAATGAGTCGCGAAAGGACGAGGAAAAATGTAACACAGGCAAGTTGCTCATTTGAAACTGATCAAACCCCAAATTGACCAAAAAAACCATGAAGAAAAACAAATAGCAAGACATTGATTATTGACCCTAAATGCACCAATATTAATGTGTCATTTTACACCAGTTACATGTATAGCATAATTTTATGCACGTAATACGTATTTTTATTTGTTCAAAAGAATTTAACTGAAATACAAAATCGTGTACTCTTCGAAATCCAGACTGCCCAGTGTAGTCTCTTGCATTATTAAATAGTTTTCAGAAAGAACGCCACATTTACAGAAAAATCTAAAAACAGATGTCATGGTTGATGGGTTTCTTCTAATTAAATATAATTCATTTAACGTATAATAATAAAAAAATTACTCAACCGTTAGAGATCAGTGTAAATACCCGAGTATATTCCTAAAAATATTTAGTTGATAACATGACTGTAACAAGAAAATAACCATCATTAATGGTTATTTGTATTATTGTGCACGACATGTGAAATCTGAGGTTGAAACTTTAATGCAGCATTCTGTTCTGAACGTATGATTAATACATATTCATTTTACGAGCAGCGCAGATGTAGAGGAGGCTGGTATTTATTTATTTACATGTAAGGAGACTCGCTGGATTCCCCAGGCGAATATAAATAACATGGCAATATAAGTAACGTAAATGTGAAGAGCACAACGAAATATGAATGATAAATAACTTAACAAAATGGATTGTAATCATCAATGGGAAGCATTATTACCTTTCTGATATAATGTTTAGCGGCCTTTATTGCATTATTCTACTGTGAGAATTGATAACAATTCCCCTTTTTTTGTCTACTTCTATGTTAAAAGAACAATGTGGGTGTTCGTCTTTGCAGGGCTTCTCTTTGTGATTATGATTTGCGGTCAATTTTGAACTTTGTTTCTGGAATGTATTTTTTTTAATCAAAATTGATGTCTAGTCTTGTTTGACTCGGTCGAATGATTGACATCTCTTGGGTCAGTGAACAAATATGTTAGGAAATTAGCATGAAGTGAATGTGACACTGTCGATTGATACGTTTTGGTGACAGTATCAGAGATGGAAATCATTCGGTTTTAGCCGGAATTCCGGATTTTAGTTGTTAAAAATACCCTTTTGCGGGTTTTCATCTCGTGTTAAATTTGTCATTTTCAGTTTCATTCCTCTGAGAAATGAGTGAAATTGATTGATTTTCTGGGTTTCTGATGAACGTCCATTTCCATCTCAGCAGTATGAATCTGGTCTCCATTTCTTTGCTCGAAAGCATGGAGCATCAAAATTATGCTCTCAGAAAATATGTATTCACAGCAGTGTTAATTCCTTCGTTAATATGACTTAATAATATTCATAGTATTGCTGCTACTGAGGGCTATTTTGTCCCCCACATGTTCAACTCGGGCGAAATTTTTATCACAGTTAAGGGACGTAAAAACGTAACGTAGTAAATTCAAAAGAGATATTTTAAATTCAAAATTTCTCAAAATGAAAGATGGAAGTGTCAGTAGCTCTACACAGCCATAATTTTTAAACGTTCGATGTAAAATTTAAGGGGTCATCTGAGACCTCCTACCTTCATTCCTTGGAGACATTTCCGAATTTTTAAGCGGGAAACCCGCGTGCCCGTCTAGCAGAGACAGCACTGATTTATGTGAGAAAAGTACAGCAGAAGGACATGAAAATTCAACTGCGGGTAAAATCAAGTTGCTGTGAAGTATTCCAACACACAACCACCTTGATACTGCTTTATGGAGTAGCATATAAATTGAAGCTTTAGCTGCAATGTTTGAGGTATTTATCCCTTCCTGATGCGTGATTTCCCCGGAGAAGAGTCCGCAATAAAAACCCGATATCACTTTATAATGGTGCGATGTCTTTGAGGCAGCAGGGAGCAATGTCGAAGTTAGGACTGATTTATTTGGACAGTGTGATCGGTAATTTACTGCTGTCGGGACCCTTAGGAGGAACGTTGGAATAGCAAGGGGCTCTAACTGATACCGAGATTGAACTTACTTTACTTTAAAGTTCATTGAAACGAAATTGGCATCTTAAAACACTATTTACTCAACGTTGGGAACTGAATTATAGCGTCCGAAATGGCCGTGCGTTTTACGAAGCGTCCGTCCGCATCGTCATTTCGATAAATTGCGTTTTGATCGTCCATCCTTTTTGGCACGAATTGTGTTTACAACGCTATTTTAATGATGATTTATTTTTCGTCATTTGATCATTTATTCGACACTAAATGTCAGTATCAGTTTGATTAACTCCCCAACGTTATGTAGAATTGTTCCAATTCTTGAAATTTGAGAAAAGAACTGAGACCCCACGAATTTGTCAAATGCCAAGGAGCAGGTCCATCTCTCCCACATGTTTCGGGCTTATTGCTGTATGTGACAGTGTAACTCGAGAATTATTGGCTTCTCTGTCGTTGCGACTGAACATCGCATGATGTTCGTCAATAGGCAGAGGACGGGGAAACATGTTGTGTGGGACACAGAAAAAAAACAGAATATGAACAGAAATGCTCCTGTCGTGCAAGGGAGGGCATTTTTTCGTCTTGTGGTAATATCAAGCTTTGCAAAAAATCTAAATTGCGATATGTTGGACAACAATCATCTAATTTATGCCCACATTTATGCCCATTCTTCATGAAATTGAGAAAAAGTTGAGTGCCAACCGCTAAGTAAATGACCACATATGAATCCCAAAAGTCTATTGCGCCTGGCTTCCACTTCTCAGAGTACTGTTTTCGTTCCGAAGATATCTGTTGAATAGTTTTATGACCATCAGTGTCTGTCTATCGAATTGGATCGAATCGAATACGAATTGGTCAGAGTAACCTGTACTTCTTTATATCAGCGATTGCGCTTTGCCCTTTGGCATCAGGGTTAAGTTGCATGATATGTTGAAGGCAAATGAAATACCGCGTAAAATTGCCATGTAAGACTTAGGGTCCATGTGCGTCAGAGAACTTTTTCTGCTATTGCAATACGGACATAGTTTTTACAAAGGAAATCATTTCTGATATGAGTGGCATTCAGACTACACGGAAGTTTGATTAAAGAAAATAAAGGAACTCATTTTCTCTCGAAGTACAATAATATTCTTTGTAGTAACATACTTTTTGACGTTTTCTAGCAGTTTTATTTACGTGCTTGATAAATTTACGAGTTCATAAAAGAAAAATTATGAAAGCATTTTGAGTAATTGCTTAAATATATGTTTAAATGTTTGGCCATTAACCTACTAAAATGCCGTCCCTTAACAAAGTCTTCAGTATAATTTTAGCATTCATGGAAAATCGTGCTATAAAAGTGATGTAAGTGGTTTTAGGAACATTTAGCATATGAAACATTTTTGCGTTTACGTTTAGTAGGATCAAAAGAAACAGTTACAGGCAGTATGAACAAATAATGTACTGAAGGAAAACTGAAATGTTAACATAATGGATATAATGGTGTCTGTCTATCTTGCCGACCATTTTGGCATTTTGTCTCCTGTCTAATAATAATGCACTGTCATTTACCTGTTATTTACAATCACCCTTTGGGATCAACAACAGGTGATGTTAAAACAAGTTGATTAGAACAGAAATGTCGCTTTAGTTCTTTACAAATGGCACGTGGTCTAAAAAGCAGGGTTTGTAAGAGACAGGTTTTTTTAGTTCTTTGTAAATTCATGGCAGATGGTTTCAAACACAGGGATCGTAAAAGACAGGTAGCCATGTACACGTTCAGGCGCACAAGCAAATACATGCTGTACCAATTTGTGCAAAAAGACGTCAGATATTTGACACCACATCTGAAACCGCAAAAACGCAAGGAATGACAACTGACAGAAGACGTTTGGCTGCACGTGACTTCAAACGGATGTATTTGTTACAGAAACAAGGTGTACTACAATGCTATATATGGCTGTGCATTGATTGCTGTGTACACCTGTTACGCACAGGTAGTAAGTGACATCAGGCTTTCTTCATTCGTTGGATCACGTTATATTGACAGAATTGTGTTCAAAGCGGAGAACGGAAAAATGGCTTCTACAATTTACAGTAATTTTGTTCAAATTCACAGAAAGCTCTTTAAAATCTTTTATTTGATCGATATTCGACAAGTGACATAAATATAAGCCCTTTTGCGCTATTTGCCTGAAATTAATGGTTTTTTTCTTTTAAATGTTACCGTTTCTGATTTCTCAGAGCGGCGGGAAACGTAGTCCAACAAATGAAAAAGTTGGGCCTTACATGACACAGGTGACATTCAGGTGCCCGCAACCGTTTAGTTAACGCATGTGTGCCTCTTTCTTATTCTCTTCTCCACGCAAACGAAATTTTGATATCGGTTTACACATTGTCCAATCTGGTTGGCAGAAATGCAACTGAGAATGATTGTTAAAAGAATAATGCAGTTATAAAATGCAGTTGTCTTTTGTAAAGGTGTGTAATGCACACCTGGATTGTTGCAAACATCATCCACTGTCAAATGTGAGCAGAACGTCTAGATTATGATAACGTTTAGATTATGATTTTCGCTGAAAATTAAGCGTAGATCTAAAGTTTCTTCAGTTCAGTGATAATTCAGAAAAAGTATTTATACAACAGATTTTCACTCATACATCTATTATATTGGTGTTCTGAGCCTCAGAATGCCTTAAATTGGTCCATGCATGAGGTCGAAATGCATTTGCCATTCTTGTTCGTGAGGCGTTTTTGCTCTTGACGGTATGCGCATTTTACTTTGAAAAATTAGTGTCCTGCTGCGTATAATGGTCGGTGTGCGTGCGTGCTATTGAATTCTGTACATCTTTCGCCACTTGCCACATTAATATTAAGTACGACTATTAATCAATGTACATTTAACCGTCAGTTTCGTTTTACACTGTCGCATTATATCTGAGGGTTATATGTGCGGAGATTCATGAGACATAAAGAGAACAATCAATAAATTTGATTGACGAGAGACATTCAATAACGCAACACAAACACAGCTGCGTTCCATTTTACCTTGATAAAAAGAAAATAAATGTAAAATAAAAACAACAACAGCAAATGAGCTCCTTAATTGTTGTGGATTAACATAAACATGAATATTCCATTTGATTAATACACTGCTTTTGTACAAAAGAGAGACAAATCTACAGGTTGTTTTATCCATACAAACGTAATTAATGCTTTGGCCTCCTTACTGAAGACGAATGACAGTGCTTTGAGTAATGATATGATGTATTTATTCCGGCTCGTTTGGGATCGTGTGGTTACCATTGATATGTGATTAAGTGCCATTCAGAGCCCACAGACCCGCCTGCTCAATAATTAATCTGATATTCTCTCTGCCAAGAATATGGCTTCGTGTGAAGGGCAAGTACAATAACCAAATAAAAGAGAAATACATATATCTGTGTCTCTGTGATGTATGTTCATGTGTAGTGGTCGTATTTTCTCAAAAAAAAAAAGAAAAAAGAAAAAAAAAGAAAGAATAGCAATGAATCAATCACATACCCGTCAATAAATCGGAAGTGGGAATCTCATTGGATTAATTCTGGTCCCGTTTATTAACATGTATAAGAATTCTATGCTGAAGCGACATCCTTGTATTTAAATCCAGCCATTTAAATCACTTTTCATGACTCATGAAAAGACATAAATTTGATATGTTTAATTGTGACACCCAAATTGGTCTTGTCACCCTGTGTCTTTATTACAGGGAATACGGTAAATTTGTATGTCCTCTGATCCAAAAGCCGCACGGATTCACGTTACCTTCAGACAAAGCTTTGATTTTATTTGTTGGACTGTGTAACCCGCTGATCTGGAAAATTAAGAATTGGAAAAGAAAAGCCAATTTCAAAAAGGACATTTTCTAAGTACATTTTATACTGTGGTAAAAAAAACCTCTAGGTGTACTGGTACATGTCGTCACTCAATGTAGGAACATTTAATAATGTTGGCAATAGGAAATCTAGACGTACATATTTGGCCAAGTGTTGAGGAATTTCATACCGCAATACACTACAATACATTTGTACCGTACGTGGGATGAATAAAATGATAGCTAGCCGCAAATACTACCTTAAATTGAAGATTTGGGATTGTAAGAGGAAGAAGGTATCAGTTATCTGTATGGCATTGGGAAAGCTGTCAGGGATTTCTCCTGCGGGGTATTGTAGCTGAAATGATTTGGTATCCAGAAGCAAAGGGATGTCATCAATACTGGTACATCTGTGGTCAGTTGAGAAGCTGTTTCATTTGCATGGGAAGGAAACTGGTTCAGAATATATGTATTTTTGTCTTTGTATGTTATACTGTGAAAGCATGACATTACCCTTGGTGTTCTGTTGAGGATTTGTGTCTGTGTGTCTGTTTTTGTCTTTAGAGCTTTACATCTTAAGATATCTATGGTAGATAGGTAGATAATTAAGGGGAATGCAGAACAAACCTTTGGCTAGTTACATGGAAGTAAATAATTCTCCTGAGTACAGCCAGAGCCAGAACACAATCTGGATCCAGTCAGGATTTAAATCTGGCACTCCGTGTTTCTGATTGATATCATTCAAGCATGATTAACTCCGTTGATAGGTATTCTCTAGCTTGAACACAATAGGTACGGTGGAAAGTCTGAATATACCACAGAACGAAAGTGTTATTTTGCCTTGAAGAATATTTATTGTAAAATAAAACCATACATTTGGGGTCACTTCAAATGTTGTCGCGAATTGATAGATTTAACACCTTAGTTTTCAAAAGAGAAGCTTGCCTGCAGTGCTTATAAATAGAGATGTCAGTCTTCGTCACATGGACAATAACACTTCCGATTCATTCAATAATGGGCAAGAAGAAGTCGTTTATCTGAACGCTATAATGATTCTGTGGGGCCTTCATTCAAAGAAAAATCGATTGCAAAGAAACGATTCTTCCACAAGAATTTAACAGCAATTCCGAAGCAACCTTGACACTTGGAGGACAAGAGGTATTGATTAACCAATTTTTAGGCATATTTTAACGACAGATACTAATACACAGATTGAGACTAAAACACCAATAATTCATCCGCTCATATTACCTGGAAATTAGGACATCTACAGGAATAAGTTTGTTGTGTTTAGACTAGAGGACTAGGGGATGTGTATGTGAACGCCAGATAATTGAGCTTGGGGTTTGAGATGTGGATCTGGCACAGGTTACCCTGGTACTGCTGCACATGTGTCCTTGACCTCTAATCTCTGATTGGTTAGAGCTGCACAACTACTCAGTGATACTCACTTGTTACTCATCTGTATAAACATACCTAAGATATACCCAATCCATTATAAACATACCTTATCCTTATAATCCACATTTTTTCTATCCAAATTGAAATCATTTTGTTAATAACAGACTTTAATAGCTTGACTACAGTCAAATGTTCACATCATGTTAGTTTGCGTGGAATAATAAATTTATGTATTTCTTTTCAACATGCTGTTTTTGCAGTTTTTTTTCAGAAATAATAAAATTTGTTCAGTCTTTATTTGGTGTCAAGTTGTGTCAAATGTAAATCAGGGCATAAGAAAATAATTCCTCGTTCCTTCTGAGGCTTCTCCAAATACAACAATTGCTGACACTGTAAATCACTTCGACCTTCACACTCGGTTTTGCGTTAACAATTTCCTCATCATTCTATTGTTATTATTTTTCTCCCTATTTATAGACTGGCTTACTGAACTCTAGCTCAGATTTATGTAGTCGCTAATGAGTCCAGATTAGTGGAGATGATCTGGTGGAAAGAGATAATCTTGAGCCATCTGGATCCCAGCCTTAGAATGGTTAATACTGCAGTACTGTGGATTCAGACTCGATGCCAAATATCCAGATTTATGAGCAGAATATTTTTCTGATTTGAATTTTAAATGATCTTCAGGTCATCCAGTTCAGTTGAACTACTAGATTAGGGTGATTAATATCAATGCAGGAATGTAATACTATGTATTTCTGCCTGTTAAATATCAGATCACTGAGAGTACTGCCAATTCTTTGGGGTTTTTTTTGCTATGCAGTCTGTTGAGTTGATCACAAGTTGAGTTTGAATACATTCATTCTGAAACCACAATAGTCTCCGTTGCAATATATATTTTATAAAACAGAATTTTATTTTTGTTTATTGATATCCATATGCACACAATAGTTCAGGATGCGGTTGGTTCAGTCAGATTCCCTTCACAAGCTTTATTTGAATTCTAGGCAAGACCTGACATTTCTTTTCATGTGGTCATGGAATGAATCGAAGAAGTCATATTCTACCTATGAGGAATGCTACCGTTTCGTTGTTAATTCTGTTTGACATTTTAAGACATTTACTTTGAACTCTCCATGTGAGATGTATGTGTATATTGAAACCATTGCAGCTGTTAGAGAGTTACGTATGTAAAGCGGTTAACCTTTCTTTCTCCAGCGGATATCATACTGAACCAGTATGCTCTAAACACAAATGGCAAAGATGAGGCAGCGACAGCGATACATATAGACCGCTGAGTTTGAAGGATTTTTTTGCTTTGTAATTTTCAGGTTTTAAGGCAACAATTTGTCATAGTCTCGAAAATGAAATTTGTTAAATGTAGACTGCTTCGTTTCAATTCCTTTCAATTTCAATTTCATTTCTGTTCTGTTTTGATACGTAAGTGCTCGTACTTCAGATTCAGATTAGCATAAACAGGAAGTTATTCGCGAAGAGCTTTACCAAAAACTTTGAAAAGTATGTTAAATAATGAGACCCTGCTTTCTGTGCAACCCGTGTATTTCAGGAAAGGGTTTATACCAGAAGAATGTACTTTACACCAGAAAATGAAAAATAGTGAATCTACGTGATCTAAAACACTGAAAACAAACCATGTGTTCGGTGTGCCTCCAGCAGTTCAAACCGAACTTGAAATATGTCAGAATCGCGTGTGATTTGCTGCAAAATGTTTAATGAGTTTGGTTGTCAGGAACGCAATTAATGTAATTTTAATGCGTAATGCTTGGAATGAAGATTTGTTCAGCGTCTTCTGATTAAATTTGGACATCGTGAACATAAAATATGCCCCATTTACTTCTCCGGTTTATTTTTCACATGCGAGGGACATCGCCTATGGGGCACCTACACTTACCCCGCCTGATGCAAGCGTAGCAGTGGTCGCATAAATAGGACGTTCCATTCTCCATTCAGGCAGATCAGGGTTGGTGCGAGGGACAAGCAATAGCTAAACTTTATTTCTGGGTTCCTCAACACTGCGGAACGTTGTTACATTGTTACATGTTCATATCGATTAATTATTAAGTAATTGGGAAGATAATTAATTACGTTCTGCTAATGTTCTGAAGCATTAGTTTTTCGGTTGCAAGGTATTTGCTTTAGACTGAAGAAGAAAGATTTGTCAAGAGTCACATTAAATGGAAAAAGCGATTCAAATCTTTTAAATATTAACCACAGTAAGTGCGTCTTTAGGTTTTTACTCTGAATGAGTCAGTCGGGACAGAGAAAGACAATGTAGAGTAGTTCTGAAAAATTAAACATTCACATGGGTAGGTGTCAGGCCCAGCTACACAAAGCAGGCAATGCTCGTGTCTGTCCAGAATATTGCATGTGTACGTATGGTGAGTAGTAGTCAATTTTCATTCTTGACAGTGTGACAAACGCCCCACTAATGCAGATTGTGGTGGGGCAGTGCCGCATGAAGTGGTCATGTTTATGATGTCTTCAAGGCTACTTAAGTGGCAATTGTTTCCATCATAGCAGACACGGAGGGACATTTTAAAAAAAACCCCATATAATAAAACAACAACAACAACAACAACAACAACAACAACAACAAACACCTAAAAACACATAAAAGGGACGTAAAACGCACAACCGATTCCGTCTCAGTTTCCAAAACCACTTGTCATTTTAGGCAAAATCCGAAGCAGACCGAATCCCACTCGCCTCGTTTAGCAGTTAAATTATATTGGCAATTTTGTTTGGTAATATCGAATACACGATATGTCTATATATTTGAATGAATCTCATCCAAGTGATGAAATTGAAAGGCTTCATTAATTTTGCACACGTTGCATTGTTGAAAATCTAAGCCTGTAAGATTTTTGATTCAGAAATAAAATAAAAGTTGTTAATTTGCTTTGGCTAATTAAGAACTGAGGAAAACAATGGCTTTTTACCAATGTACACACGTGCATAAATAAATCCATCAACCTAAAAAACTGAAACAGTAAAACCTGTTATGTAGCAGGCTGCGCAGTTGTTCGTTTATTACTTGATGCTTTACTCAGAAAAAAAACTAATACAGAGATAAAAATCTTACTTGGCACGAAGTTATTGTTTCATTAATATTAAGGTCGCCAAAACCGTCAGTAAAGCTGATCGCACGACATACGTATTTAAGGACGTTTTAGTTGCGGCAAACCTCTGGACACGGCTGTGTCAGAGTGAGCAGACAGCACGTAGAATTCAGCAGCGGCCAAATGTTGAGAACAGTTAAACTCGTTTATGAAGTCTTATCAGTTGGAAAACGCATTGCCTTGTTCAATGGCGAATTTGGGTTGGTTGTTTTTTTTTTTGCAGTTTTCTGCAGTTTTTGCATGACACTAGACAACGAAAAATGACACTCAGTGCGATAATGTAACGTGTGGCAAGTGCAAAGTGCTGTGAATTTATTAATATTACAGTCATAAGTTATTTACTTCTAGCAGTTGGTAAACCATAAAATATGTGGTCCAATAAAGCTTTATCACAACCATATGTGTAGTAATAAGGAAGATGTTTTTGGTTCATTTGACATTTATGCCAAAGAGCCTATAGAATCATGAAGTATCCGTTGTCGTCGTCATCTGTGCACAGTCACCCTGAGCACACTATTGATCATAGAGACTTCATATGCTAAAACACATATGCACCTATGTCCCATCTCAAAGCCTAGCAAAAGTCATGTTGCTGTGACCATTATTCTCAAATTGGCAGCCATATTTGTATTTTTCTTTGAACCTCATTCCTGGACACACAGTTAAAGATACAGAATCTATATTTTGCAGTCATATGCATCTACATACTCTCTTTATTTCCTGTAAAAGTTATATTGGTGTCACTTATATTTCTAGTTTGGCAGCCATATTTGTGTTTTTTTCATTGATCACATTGGACATTTGACCCTTTTCACCTTGTATCCTTGTGATATTGTGACCTAAATTGTCTAAGTATTTTGATAATGTCAAATGAGCTGAGGTCCATCTGGACCTATTTTTTAAGCAATACAATCAAGCCTGTGTGTGTAACCGCTTACAGATGACCCAGTGCGTCTTGAGTATGATGCAAGCGTAATAGTAACATTCAGTGTAATAGTAACAGGTAATTGAAGTGCGGTAAAGGTGGTTTTATGCGTTTTCGGCGGCTAAGATCTGGTAAAGTTTTTGCTGTCTTACTCGTCTGGTATCTAAACAGTGAGTGCCTATTTCTCCCTTGTACAGGGTGTTTTAACTTGTGTAAATCAGTTAATCTTTACAGGTTTAAATCAGTTAATGGTAACTGTTGCAAAGATTAAACTAACGAATTACATTTGAATATTCAGTGTACCAAATTAAGACAGCAGCTTGACCTACTCATTTGTCAATCACAATTTTTCAGCATCAAATTTGACAAATAGAATTCTAAATGCAGTGAATAAACAGGTTTAACTGATTTTAATTATTCACAAGATATTGATCTGGTTATTTTGCTTTGACTTCGACCTCTGATCTTCCTGTAATGTACTGAATGGTAAATATTGTTGTAAGTGACCAACGTGTCAGAAAAAGTGTCAAGATTAATGAAAAACTGTCACAGCAGATGTTACCATCGTAAACCGTGTCTGTTGAAGCTGCATTTTAATCAATACATAAATGTCTTTGATGAGGATAACAATAGAAAATAAATAGATTTAGTTTCATTCATGTTAACCTGTGAATAACAAATTCAACATGTCTGAAATATAGTTCTCTAATGAAATTGTGAAGAATTTGGTCTTAGTTGGAGAAAAGTACATTGGGGTGCGATCTGTTTCGTCCAAAACTGAAAAACAAGAACTGTGCTTTCTCGTTTGATAAAAAAATAAACTCATAGAATATATGTAGTCATTTATGATTGTAAAGTGTTATTAATATTTCCCTCATTAACCTATTGTTATATTGTGTATTTGCAGGGAGATGTACAGATCAAGTTTGATAGAATTCAAGCGGGCAGCTTGCCTCCCAAGTTTACTCAAATCACCTCAGCGGCAGGGCCCAGAGATAACATGGTAAGTTATATGGCTTTTTCTTTCCATAAATTTTGAAAAAGAGAAGCCGCCAAGAAGCCAACTTACTAGAATAAGATTTTTTAAATGGACATTTTTCAGTTGGAACTTCTTCATGTCATTTTATACAATTGTAAGTTTAATCGTTTGAGCAATATCACGAACTACCAATAATATTAATTCATCTTTGTAGTGAAAACTTTTTTTTCTCCCATTTGTATTATGATCCATTACTTTATTCATCCATCCATTATTCCCTCTCCCATTTCACGATCATCTTCCTGTCAACAACAAGGTGGTGCATTCATCCTTTCAAACCATTCTTCCTTTTTTCATTCATCCGTCTATTTTTCCGTCTTTCAGACAGTAACAGCGCAGGTTGAATCAGCTGATCTGGTGTTTTTAGTTTCTCTTCTACAACAAACTGGTGCTAATATCAAAATACACAACTGCGATGTAACCGTTAGTAGATTACGAGGCCAGGTAATGTGCATAATAATAATAAAGTTGTTCAGTTGACACGCGCGTCTTCATAAACTAAATGCATGCAAATTTTGGTGCGTTTAGCATGCGTTGAGCTGACGGGGGCGTTAGCCTTATTGGCGTAACATTACTTCGACAACGTCTGTGCGTTATGGTCGGTGCGCTTAGTCTAGGAAGACGCACTGAATAAATATCTGGAAGGTTCTGGTTGGTTTGTTAATTGTGTACAATATTTATTTGAGCTATTCCGTTTTCAGGGTTGACACATTGAATGGTGTAAAATTAGTTTTAAATTGTATCCACATCTAAGTTGAAAAACATAACTGTCTCAGAAACCTTCAGTTGAACTCACATAGAACAATAAAGTTAGTATCATAAGTTTATACGTATATTTCGAAACAAATTTTAGACGATAACAGTTGTTTTCACTAAAAACGGAATAACTCAAATGTTTACAGCCAGCTAGAAGCTTCTAGATATTAACGGGACAAGCCGATTATGATCAAAAAGGAAATGCAATGTGCTTTGATATTAACAAGCAAGAAGGTTAAGCGACATACATGAATAGAAATAAATGTTACAATAGAAAAATAAGATATCAGATAAAGATTGATGTGTAAATCCTGTACCTGTAAATTTGTTTGAACGTTTACCCGAATAAGGTTCCATGCAGTGACAACCAAATTCGTAGAGTTGATATATTGGCGATTGTTTTAATTTGCATGGCTGACGGTTAACACGTTTTTCTTATTTTACTTTTTTTACTAACAGCTGAACGCACAGGTTTGTAGTTTTGTAGTCTTGCACCGAAGTAGCTAGTATTAACATCCGTGTAAATGTTATTTTAAAATATACGTTTAAAATATGCGTATTTCTTATCTCCAGAGAGAAAAAAATATATGTACAAAAATTATTCGAACTTTTTACCACTTACAAACTGCATTTTCGAATTAATTTTTGGGGCTGTTGCAAAGTTCCTTTCCTTCAAACAATCAGCAATCCATACCGACCCTTGTTTGATCCCACTGGGCAATGTACATTAATGGTGAGAAATACGATACATTTGGTTCATTATAAAAATCATGTATAGTTGTCTAAATCAGCTGTTTATATTCCGAATACCGTTCATGGGTTATTGGCCCAATTTTAATAATTGTGTTCAAAAATGGAAAGGGGGCGGGCGCTGTTTCAGACATACCTGAAAAGTTCAACTGGAAGTAGCCTTCCACTTGCTAGGTCTCGACCTTAACAAAAAATTTTGTCCAGTGTCGTCTGTCAATTACTCATTTGTGTCAGTCACACTGTACATATTTAATTACAAAATGTGTAACTTTTGTCCATCTTTATGCCGGACACGTTTTGAAGATTGTCATTTTGAATTTTTGTCCGTTTCGGCTTAAAGGCGGACGTTAAAGTTTAGGCCTGATTGGCGCACCCCAGTTCAACATGTATTGATGTACAGTGTAAATTTACCCTCCTATTCCAAATTAATTTAAAAAGCTTCAAAAACATCCCTGTGTAATTAATTACAAGGAAACAAATAAGCACGTTGTTTTTTTGTTGTTCGGACGGAAATGATTGAATCATCAAAAAAATCAGACAAGAAATTAATTAGTTTAATTAAATTTCCTACTTTTCTGTCAGGACTTCGGTGGCTGTGACTGTATTTATTGATGATGAGGGTGTGGCGTCAGTGGTAGTGCTCAAAACACGTTTGGTGTTTGATGTTCTAAATTAAAATTGTCAATTCAAGGTTTCCGGTTACATGGTTAAGAATTCTGTATCTAGGGCAATTTGTTTAATCTATTGGGTGATTGTGAATGCCGGTATCTGTGTTCTTACAAATGGGTTCGAAATAATGAAACCTCGAAATTAGGTTGAGGCAGTGGCTTGGAATACTTTTGTCTTTTCATGTTTCGAAAATATATTACTAGTAAATTTTATGCTTGACAATATTACATGTGTGATTTATATGCTACTTTTCCAAACTAACAATTTATGCAGCAATTAAAATTGACAAAGTAAAATATCTGGTGGGTCAAAAAAGCGACATTTAAAATACTGTTTTTATATTGCAGCTGAAGGCACTTTCGCACTATACTAATGAACAAATAGAAGTTGTAGTTTCATTTGCTTCAAAACCTGAAATAGTAACAAATATTAGGCAGCGTAATATAGAGGTAAGTGTCAAACGCATGGTTTTATTTCAATAGATACAACCATGGTTATATTAGAAAAACAAAACCATGGGTTTATTAGAATACATAAAATATGAATCTGTTAAAAACCATGGGGTGTAGATGAGATATTTGATATGTGAGTTGCACATTTATCGAATCTTTTGATGATTTAAACCAATGAAAACCATGGTTTAAAATCTAGTGGCTTAAACTGAAATCAGTAACTTATCTAAGGAAGAAAGGTGAAAAGAAGTGTCATTGCCATCATTGAACTGAGTGCACAGGGTCCTCATTCTAAAACATTGCAAAATTCTCATCCGTCTAAAGCAGTCATTAATGAACAAAAAACACTCATGTTTGAGAATGGCAAAGAAACAATTGCACAAACCGTGAAGATGTTGATGCAAAGCCTTGTGAAAAAGGCTTGAAAGTAAATGTATTGTTCAACAATGACACCTCCGCCCACTTTTCCTCATTGGATCCGTTACTAAAATGATACAACCGTAGTTATTGCAAACGTTTGACGAATTTCGTGCAAAAGGTTATAATGAAAAACATGGTTACTCGATTAGGGGTTTCAACGCTATCTTCCTCCCGTATTGCAAACACAGTCTGCAGGACGGATGGTGAGAACAAATAAAATAGATGTGATAGATAAATGTAGTTATTCAGTGGATGAATAAAAAATCTGTCGTTGCTGTGAATTTCAGTGTTGTGGCTTATTCACATTATATTTTTTAAAATAACTCTAGCTAGATTTTTTTTTAAATAATAGTGTTAGGGGACAAGTCAACTTCGTTTTCGAACAAGTTTCTATTTTAGTTATTCTTATTTATTCCAGTAATTTTTTCGTTCGAAAGGAGTTGACTATTTAATTTTCTATCATAACGTACTTTCGTTTTATCAAAGTGTGTTTAAATTTCATGTAAGATCATGTATTATTTCATCTCCTGTCAATGGAAATCAATAGGCAATTACTGTTGTATGTTCAATATAAATTTTGAAGAATTTCTTGTCACAATTATTTCCACCAAACTTTAACACATGAAGTTTTGGTACAAAAATCGATGTTATCAGATGCAAAATGCATGCAATTCCTCTTCTAGATGTTGTACAGGTAACGTCACTTATGTAGCAAAACTTCAAAGGAAGATCATTCATTGAAGGTGTACAGGCTTGGTTTACAATAAGTAAAGGTCCTAAGCACTGAATTGCAACTTGTCACACTGAATTGTAACGATATCGCAGAAGATCTGGACACTTTTGTGAAAGAAGCAAGAATCAGAATGCAGAATTATTAACTTTAATCTCTTTCACTTTTTGTTTTTCAGAATGTAGATTACAAACAATTGGAACTTATGATACATGACGCAATCTCCGGTGCTATAGCAAGCTTCACACTCCCAAGTAAAGGTGGATACCCTGACTTCACGGCTCAAATTCGTCCAGAGCATGTACTAGCACAGTCTACCCCTGTGAGTATACAGGGACCATTAAGAAGAATGTGGAACGCACCAAAAAGTGTGGTGAAACCTGTCATGTGCGACTCCTGTGTTTTGGTACCACCTGTCATTTATGAATTTTTTACGCTACTCAGTAATTTAAGACCACTTGTGGTTTACGACCATACAGGATGGCACAGAAAATAGTCATAAATGACAAGCTATATCTTACACACCAGCGCAGTTCGTTTATTTTCAACCATTTATATGACCTATTACAGACCCTTTGCTAATTTTAAAATAAAGTTTGCTTACAACTTATTGCATTATGTTGCATTTTGTTGTGTTTATTTTAAACTGCAACAGTTTGTAAAAACATAGAATTTGTATCTTTACTGCATTTTAAATTATTCTTACTGTAGTGTATTGTTTTAAACATCAGAATCTCAAAAAGTTGAGTTTCCTTATGCAGATTTCGTTTTATTCTGATGTTAAAACGATATTTGTTTATTACTAACTTCTGTAAAATGTGTACTTCGCCTGTGGTACATGGATCCAGAAAAGTTAAAAAATATGCAAAATTAATTTAGAATGTAAATAGAATCGTTTTTATATTTTTCATTTACAACAATCATTATTCTGGATCTGTTACTGCTGTATTACAATCTAGTAATGTACATAGACGCATGATTTTAAACCTTCTCTCATTTTGATCAATTTTTTTGTTCGCACGTTTGAAGTGTCGTCCTCAGTCAATGAGAACACAGAGTTTCCCAGTATCCAATGGCAACCTAGATGTACACCATCCCCACAATGCCTTGCAAACCGAAAATGAAATTAGAGCCAAGGAACCAGTACAGTCATCTCAGCCAGTCAAATCTCGACCGGATGTAGCATTTGAACCAATCAAACAGCGGGAGAAGACTACTTTCGAGGCGGTTGTAGAACCCCAAGTTGTAAACTCACTTCAGGTATCCAAATTAAACGTCACTTCTTTCACTGGATGGTTATGGTCTTAAGGTTCTCTTTGGTGGATGGAAAAGTTACTTGGAGATGCATCCTCACATCGTATTGTGCTTTAGTGTTTGGACACTTTACGCCGCACACCCTAAAGTTTTTTATAATGTACTAGATGGAACCCGTCGGTACCCGACGGGACTACAGAGAGAGAATGTGTGTAT
>JBCAUI010181084.1:0-17336 GCA_038406195.1 Haplosyllis anthogorgicola
GTAATATGAATATGGATTACCTGTGTGTGTGTGTGTGTGTGTGTGTGTGTGTGTGCATGTGTGTGTTTCTTTAAATCAGCACAGGTCCCACAGACCTATTTTTATGTTTTGAAGTTGTATAGATACACTTCATGTCTTAAAATGAATAAAACTAATACAAAACAGGAAAACAAAGACTTCGTTGATCATTTTAGTTCCATGGAATAGATGTTTAACAGAAAACAATGAAACAGGTTATGCAACCTCCATTTTTCATTTTGGGCCGTTTAGAAGTTTTGTAAAAAATGGGAAAACAATGAAACTGGTTATCGAACTTCCGTTTTCAGTTCAGAAATTAAGCTTGAAAACTTTTTGGCCACTTCATACTCGGACCCACCACATTTCTGGTCCAGAATCCTGGTGTCCAATTATCCCTGCGCAAAATTCACCAGCTCCTCACTGATTTGATTAATATCAAATTAAAAAGAATGTGTTGAAGTGTTGTTGCACTTTAATAAACGACTATGTCATAATGATAAAAACAGCAACAGAAAGCAAACTAGATCAACATCCATTCTGGGGTCCGCATGCCTTCTCTCTTTCTTTTGTGGAACTTTTAGAAGACAACTGATTGCAGAGAAATTTGAGTGCCAGAACTGGAATATTAAAAACTATGGTTTGTAAATACTACCTAAACAAGTGATGAGTTTCTGGAATTTGCGAAAACTGGTATCAGAGGCACACACAAACACGCACAAGCACGCACACACGAATTCGATTTACCTACAAGCTACACCAATGAAAATTCACCATAAATCTAATTTCTGACATGTTTATTCTCCCACATTTAGTGAAAACAAGAGTTGTCTACTGGATAAAATGAAGAACACTGCTTTATATTTTACTTTAGAACTGTAATTACACTGATAAATAAGCCAGGTCAATGACTTTGTACAGGTGGAAAATTTACGTGGCCAAAAATAAAGAAATTAAAAATGATGCCATCTACAGTTAAAGTTCTCTGCGGCAACTTGTATTTGCGCATGTCGAGCGAACTTACGTGGGGCCGCAGCTATATTATTTGCTCCACATCAATGGCCGACAACAACGATGGAAACACATACTGTCCTAAATACACCTCCTGCGAGCCTATGTACCAACACAGTAGCTAGATTCTAGTTCACCTTAGACTTGATACATCATGGAAAACAATGAGCCATACAAAAGTGATCAAATGGGTAGGTAAATGTATGTTATTTGGGAAAGAAATGTAACTTGTTCGACAAGGAATTAGAGCATGTACTGAATCATGTCCCAGATACACAAAATGGTGGCAAAATGTCTTTATGCGCAATGGGCACTTTGTTTCCTCTTTCACTTCTGGAAAATGATCCTTTAGTTGTAATCCTATATCTTTTTGGTTCTGTTTCATCAGCCCAGGCAGCGTACACACCCCCTCCAGCCGAGGCCAGTGCCTCTACAGCGGGCATGCTGTCCAACATGTCTTCCCCTCCAGATCAAGGTGGCACGATTGGAGGACGGGGGCCGATGGGAATCAGACTGAAGCCCTGCGAAGTTTGTGGCGATAGATCTACTGGCTATCACTTCGGTGTCATATCATGTGAAGCATGTAAAGTAAGTTGAGGATCAAAAACTTGTTAATATTTAATGGAAGTTCTAAAAGTACCTGTGATTAAATCGATAATGAAAATCCATAAAATAGGAGAGGAGGTTTTATGACAATATGGCACACAAGATGTCATATTTACAAGACCCCAGTTTGTACCATACATAGCCAACAGGCGTGGTAACGAGTGAGCAAGTGGGTTACAAGGGCTTGGTGCTGTTTCGTATCACTTGCTTTGTAATAAATGGCAAATAGTGTCGACATTGTGTGCTTGCTGATACGAAAAATAGTTCAAAGTCGTGTACATGTTAATGTTCATGTCATAGACTCATGAGAAAGCCGCCACCCTGGCACATGTTCTCTTCGCTGAAAACTAGGACACGGCATTGATAAAAAATATCAACTCCTCATTTGCTATCATACCTACGCTATTTTAACGCGTTCTAAATACCGAAACATGTGTTATAAAATATTGACGTAATTTATTTGCGTGAAAATGTTCCAAAAATTATGAACCCCTAAAAGTACATTCATTTTCGTAAATTAATCATTTTCAGAGTTTTTATCGGCGAAGTTTAAAGCGAGGTGGCGAGTACTTTTGTGAGAAGGGAGGAAACTGCTCTCCAACAGCCCGAGGCAATAACTCATGCCCCGCATGTAGGCTGAAACGCTGCCGTATGGTTGGAATGTCACCACTTGGTATATTTACACTTGCTGATAACACTCTCTGTTGTATAAAGTTTTATTGTGTACGTGCACTAGATCTCCTACTAGATGTCAATAGGAAATAAGACTAGTTATTTAGCTATCAGTTAAATGTAGGATGCTAAATAACAGTGTCAACTGTACATTGTCAAGAAAATGAGGCCAAGATAGGACAAAAACCTTTATAATTTTAGCATAAACCTAAATAGCTCAAGTATCGAACACAGTCAGTGGTATAAACATACAATTCTCTTTATGCTCTGGTCCTGAGCATAGAAAGATTCGATATTCTAGAAAACAGCGAAACTTGTCATGGGCGAACTAAAAGCAATTGAACTATTTTCTGATGACTAATTTTACACTTTTTTTGGGCGAACACACTGTCATCCACGACCTGTTTGCCTGGCACAGTTTAACAAGTTTAACTGCCCCGTAATCCAATTGTGTTTGTGTAGTTTGTTAATTACAAAAATTCTTGCATCCCCATAACTAAACTAAAATTTGTTCTTTCAGCGGTGAAAAAGGGTCGATATAGCCACGAGAAGAGAGCAGAGACTATTATACAATCCAGAATGTATTGGGAAAATCTGCAACAACTTCAAGAAGGTGTACAATCTACGTCGGATTACAGTTATGCAACATATGCAGAACCTCAAACTTCGATAGCAGAAAATCCAACTCCACTACCATCACTGAAAGATGTTTGGCCAGTCCAGCAAAGCACAAAAAGAAGCAGGAAAGCAGGCTCCCAAGTGAACCAAATGGCTTCATCGGGTGCAACTAGCCCCGCAACAGTGTACGATCCCTACACAATGTCAACCGCCGTATCAGCCGCATACACTGCACCAAATTATGTTTATGAACGAAATGATACGGTTTCAAATTATGTTTACGAGCAAAACGATGTGGAGCCAAATTATGCTTACGAACGAAATGACAACCAAGATATGACGATGGTTTATGTTGAAGGGCGACCGGTAACCATCACTACCAATGAAACGGAACATGAAGATCCGATTCAGGAAACGCACATTACTGAGGTTGAACTTAGTTCCCCAGATTACATTGATTACTCGCGCCTGGGTCCTTCTGCAACAGACATGGTCGTTGATGGAAAAGCTCTTCTTGATGGTTTCAATGCGGTTCTAAATCAAATGCACAATAATTATGAAGCTCTTAAAGCGGACAACAACAATGCAAGTACGGAAGCTTCGACCTCAGAAGTTTGTCAGCTTCAGATAGATGGTCTTCCCCTCTCACAACTCTTTCAGTCTTTTCTTCCACATTTACAGAATGGGGGTGGTCAGAAAATGATAGAGCAATATCAGCAGCTCAGTGCTCAATTATCGCACGAAAAGTGTATGTCATTTTTGCAAACTATGCAACAGCAGCAACAACAACAGCAACAACAACAACAGTATAATGCTGCAGATAATTACCAAGCTGAACTGGCTCAAAGTAAAAGCACTGGAAAAACAAGAGACGAAATATCTTTATTCGACTTGCACGAAACTGCTGAAACTCTAATAAACTTAGCCAAATATCCGGTGGAAAAGAAAGCTGTCGTAGTTGAAATGATCCCACAGCCAACTGAAACGATTCCTGGCCAAGACCAGACCTTTATGAGCCCACAGAATGTAAGCAGTAATGTCTCAAGTGGTTACTCTGCCACACCTCCTATGGAATCATTTCCGGTAGATCAATTTGAATTTACAAAGGAAGATACAGAGCTGATGGAAGAATGTGCAGCTCCAATGGGATCCAAAGAGAGAGATAACATTGAACAATTAATCAATGAAACTTTTGAAAACGTCGAGAAAACAAAATTTATCAGTGACGAAGTAGCGGCAGCTATTCCAGATATCCAAAGAAAATTTTTGGTACGTGTCACTAAGAAAAAAAATCTAGCTCTTGAAAATCAGTATGTTATTAACATTTAACTTCACAGAATATATTTTCATATTTTCAATTCAAAGAGGACTAGATTACAACTGTATTAGGGCAAAAATCATTTGGAATATCCAATTATTTGTTTTTGTTACTTTTTAAAATTGGTGGACGAAATGCCCCCCAGCCGCCGCAATTTAGGGAGGTCCGAATACCATTTTTTGAGGATTACATGTAACCAAAATAGTGTACAACAATTGTATAAAAACAGCATATAATATGAGAGTAAATATTTTTTTTTGGTATTTATTCAGTGGAAACATTGCTTATTTGTACAAAAAAAGAAGAAGAAAAAACAGTGAAAGAAGCATCGTGTTAGTATTCTATTAAATTATCATTTTAATTTTGCAGGAGCAAAGAAGCCAAAGAGAGAAGATGTATGGGCATCTAGGTCCAGTTTCTACAGCCGAATATCTCCAGATATACCGTCAGTCTGGAATTGACATTGATGGTCGAACTGAAGCCCTTAACAGAGATGCTAATCTAATGGAGCGTGTAGTTCTGATGTTCGTCAAGCTTTACAGAAGCTTCCCTGGCTACAATAGTCTACCGATAGAAGACCAAGCATCAGTTCTCAAAGGTATGCTTTGATTCATAGTAAAATGCATTAGTTAATGGGTTATATACAGTGCCGAGGAACATATTATTGCATTTATTCTACGTTATCTTGTTTGACCAATACTGTTTGATATGTCAGTTATTCTCAAGATCTGATGCCATACATCTTGGTTAAGGCAACACTAAATTCAACATAGTCACATACGTGTATATGAAAATCTGCATTCTGTGGTGTTTAAATTTCAGGGACTAAAGTGGATGTAGGTTACATGATGAACACAAAGCTCGTGAACGTGAAAGAAAAACTTCTAACATCACAGTTTCTGGATATCACATACGACATGAACTATTTCAAGTCGTTTGCACCCGAGGAAACGGTTATCCAGACATTCCTGGTTGCGGACAGGGTGCAGAGCTTAGATCTGAACAACCTCGAGACTGCCATTGCTGCTGCATTTGTTGCATTACAACCTGGTAAATAACAATTATTTACATTGGGCTGCCGTGAGGTTTTGGGAATTTTTAGGACAAAATGCGAAATCTAATGTGAAATCGTGGATCTGTCACAGATTTATCCCATGAAAATTGGATATACCATAGGGTATTCAATTTCACCTGGCAGTTTGAAAAAATGGTTCAACGTTACAAATTATATAACAGTTACATGTAAAAAATGTTAGAGAACAATTAGAATTAACTGTCAGTGTTCTGTGTCCTAATGAGTGCGTAATTCGAATCTGCCCATTATTAAAGACGCATTTTCATTCCAGATGTGTGCAAAACTGAACAGGGAAAACACATATGTGAAATGCAAAGAAAGAAGAATCTGAAAGCTCTGTTCATGGTTCTGTGCAGAGAACGGAGCGAAAACGATGCGATGGATATCATCAGAGAAATCTTAGCTTTGCTCAAGCAGTTAAGAGTGCAAGAGGATATGCTTTCGCACTACTGGGATAAATTCTTTCAAGACTATGAACACGTTAATTTTCCCAAATGCTTTACCGACGTGTACAAGAAATAAATCATTCAATTGTTTTTGTTTACTGTTAAGGGCCTGTTTTTATTTTGTTCAAGTTTATGAATTTATACTTAAATGCTAACAGGCTCAGATCAAGCATTTAACCATTGTTAGCCGCCTGTACAATTGTATATATACTGTAATTTGGGAAATATTTACCACGTTGTGTCCACCCTAGGTGAATTACATGTAATGGATAAATCGCACAATTCATCCAGAATAAACACCAAGGGAAACTGAATTTAGAAACAATTCAATGTCGAAAACTGTCAGGGTTACTCCATGACTTGCCACTTTTGGTCAAAATCGGATTTCTATCAGCTAAATAATAGTAATAGGACGACTAAATTGCTATTTTGAATTTGTTTTATTGTTAAAAAAATCACCTAAATCCTTTGTTTTGTCAAAATTAGTAGAAACCATTTGTTTGTAGTATTAATGGTCCGCCAGTCTCGATGTTTTACTGGTGTACCACTTGAAGAAAATTACGTTACAAATGCACACAAAACCAATGTACTTAAGTTAGAATCTTTACATTGTTAGTATTTCGCTGCTAGTTTAATCTCGCTGCCTATGCATATAATAACAATTGCTTTTGTGTTATATTCAGCTATTTAATAAAACCTACTATTCAAACTGATGTGTTTGTTGTACTGGATTAACTTTTCATTTAGACAAGACAAACATAATGGATCAAAATTTGTTTATTTGTGTAAGTTGGAAAAAATTATGACAGCAAAATACTAAACATTGCTTTATGAGAACCTGGGAAATTTTGGCTTATTCTAAAATTTAATGATTTGAGTCACTTTACGTAAATGAGGTTCTAAAAATTAAAAGCCGTACAAGTTATCTCTAAAGGATGTACTCTCTTTCACCCACCATAAAAAAGACATTTTTATTTCAGCTTGATGAAAATATCTGAAAGATTAATAGAAGCCTGAATGTAAATGTTCTTGCGCGTTTGTATGCGTGTTTTAACTTCCAACACATAGCCTAAATTTCGATAAATTCCTTGGCAAATTACATGTAGGGTATCTTCTTTCCGTATATTTAATTATACCAAAAAGTAACTACATCTACAAATCTTCCTGCTGCCAGTACTGATGCAAAATCGCACGCACGTTTATTTTATTTATAAATAACCTTCAAAGTGACCATTTGGGTTTGGTTTTTTTTTTCATTTTCAAATTCCCTTCTTACTTTCTGCGGTGACCTGCCTCAAATAAAACTTACAAAATATCCAGTAGGGACGTTATGAAGTTGTTTGCAGCGCCACCTGACTTAATGCTTGGAGACGAGTACGCATGTTCGCTGACCTCATGTCCTGTGGTCCACTTTGTAAACACTTGCAGTACACACCTAAATATTAGTCCAATTTGTCTCCTCAGATGTTTTGATGGACGAAAAAATGTGTCTATAGAGATACCTTATGGTAAGTAGAGTAGGACTGACAAAGAATTGTAAAGTGTAAATTTTGCTTTGACCAGGCATTCAGCATAAAGCACATGACATGGAATTTGAAGGTTCCAAGATGGCTGCTTTTTAGCCCAGATAGTGACCTAATTTCCAATTTCTATGTCATTTTAGTGACGAAAAACCAAGAAACTAAGCAGTCAGTGATTGAAAAACAATTTTTAATCCTAAAATTTTATTTCTGCCATTGTGTTTTTGCATGCCATCAAACGAATTTTATGAATTGTCACTGATTAACTGAGGTGCTGACAATGCAGTATTGCACAAACTGAATTTAGCTTCTGACTCAGTCATTGCATTTCGAAACTTGCATCATTTTCTCACAAGGATGCGAAGAGGAAGGAAGAGCAAGAGTACGTCTTACAGATGATAATTTTGTATTTTCTTCTTTGACCCACACTTTTTAATCCAACTTGCACTTTTCTTGTTGAAGATGGAACCACCCCAGAGGAATGACATTTTCTTGCCTGGAGCTAATGCTTCCCAGAACAGACAAGCCAAGAAAAGGGCGGCAGCTTCATGGAAGTATGAACCCATACAGCTTAGACCCTGTCAGGTATGCGGGGAGCGAGCAACAGGGTATCACTTCGGTGTTATTTCATGCGAAGCATGCAAGGTAATTTTTAAACATACTAGAAAACGCACGACAACACGAATAAACACAATGAACGTAATCACTTGTTCAGCGTAATATATTTCCCGACTTTTTTGGGTGGGGGGGCGGTTCAGCATTCAGCAGAGCGTAAACAGTAGTATCAGCGTAGTACACTTAGATTTTCCCCACTACACTGCACTGAAACAACTTCACCACATTGATCTCCAAACCTCCAACACACCCCTCCCCCTGACTCCCACCCCCGCAAAAAAGGAAGAATCAATCACATTATGTGATCACCACTTCTGAGTGACTCTTTTCGTCTTACCGAGATCCAATATGAAAATCTTTGAAATGCAGATAATTGAAATGGGCGATGGAAATGTGACATGGATTTAAGAGCATACACTAAATCTACCTTCCTCCCCAAACCCTTCTACCATTTTCGTTATTCTACTACATGTACATACACCATGTAATTCCTGTTCCTATCACCCAACCTACCCTCATCACCACCTAATTCTACTATTAATGTCCTACCCAGGCCATTCTGTTCCACGTTTGGACACTTAAAACTATGCTAGCCAGAATGCCACCTGTACCGCAATCTGCCATCCTCATCCTTTTACTTCAAATCTGTACCATTGCAAATTTTACTAATTTGTTCAATATCGAATTACTAAATAGGCTACATATTTTCAGTGTATACATAATACAAAAGTTAAGTAATAATTTTAACCGGTAGCCTTGACAAAAACTTGACCAGTTGTTATTCGCAAATTTTTCAGAGTTTTTATAGAAGAAGCTTGAAGAGAAATAGGCAGTATTTGTGTGAGAAAGGAGACAGCTGCCCCACAGAAACACGAGGCGCCAGTTCATGTCCAGCATGTAGACTGAGGAAGTGTGTTCTTGTTGGAATGTCCCCCGATGGTGAGTTCCACAAATAAAATTGAGCTAGTTTTAGAGACAAAAATAAAGTTCCTGATATACTTTTTTCAAGGTGCAAATTCATTTGAAGTTTACGAATTTGAAAATGTTTAAGTTCATAGCCAAGCTGTAGATAGAATCCATTGCTCATCTGAAGCATTTGGCAATTATCGCATTAGAATTCAGTCAAATTAGATTTTTAATCATGTATTCTTTCGACATTTCATTTGCCTTCACGGAATTGTTGAGTTGAGCACACAATAAAACGGTGTAAAGTTCTTGATTATCCCATATTTTGCATTTATTTTTTTCTGTTGTTTCATAAAGCTGTGAAGAAAGGAAGATACAGCTACGAGAAAAGGGCAGAAACTATCATACAATCACGTAGTTATTGGCACAACAAATTCGAAGGGCAAGAAATGACAGCTATGCCAGAACAAGTACAGTATGTAGAAAACATACCAGATGCTTATATAGAGCAAGCGCCAGGTACGTCTATGCACTATACAGAAGAAGTTGCTAATGTACAGATACCAGTTGGCTACACCGAGGAAATTGAACCACCAATGGCGGCTTACGAGGAAGAAGTTTCAGCAACTTCGCCAGTACTAAATCAAGTGCCGATAGTCAACGACGTCACACCAACATCCAAAAAGTCGCTAAGAGAAATATTGGGAATGACAGACCCTGGACAACAAAGTAATGACAACGATGTGGAAAGAACCTTAGCCACTTCAGCCGTTCAGATCCAGACATCTATTAATTCAGATGCCTCCCATCAGAATGTTTGGGTAGGCGACAATTCACAGGTTTATACAAACCTGCAGCCTGTGCCTTACACGATTCCAAATCAAGGAAATGGCCAGATTGCACCGTCACCAGGTGCACTTTCGGATGATTCCGGGGTGTACTTACTCTCTCCAAACAACCTGCTAGTATGCTCTCCTAACATGAATTCCATACCCCCAGTATCGCCATATAAAACAGTTACAATCAGTGAACCCCAAACACAAGCTGAGATAGTCGAGATGGTACCTGGAAAAGTTCGAGCCATAAACATGCGCAGGGAAATGGTAATTGATGGAAACCCGGTATCATATCTTTTGGAAGGTGTTCTTGTCGCCCCATCAATGTCAGGTGAAAATTCAAGAGCACATTCGCCTTCAGGTTCAGCATCACCGCGAAGTATTGCAGATGAAATGTCCATTGACGGTAAACCTATTGCGACGTTGCTGCAAAATATCCTGGATGACATAGGTGAAGAAGAGTCTACGAAAGGAACGGCATCAAATGCAACCGATATCAGTTCACCTTTTGCTGGCATCGATCAGGATTTGGCAGTTAACCAGGTGATGATCGATGGAAAACCAATTTATCAAATGTTCGAAATGTTCTCCCAAGGCAAGCAAACAACGAAGAAGAATGACAGGGTATCCCTGCCCAGTATTTCCACATTGACTCAGAAGCAGCAACCAGCAGCATCTTATGTTGAATCTTCGACGACGACGACTTTGCCCAATTTATTTCAACAACAAACTACCTCAACTCAAGATCACAACACTAGGCAAGCTTCTGCAGCATATGGTCAACCAGGTGGTCAAAGTGGAAGCCCAACCTTGACCGATATTCAGGAAACCGCACAAACCTTGATAAATATGGCATCAATGCCAATAGATAGCGCCACAATGTCGACTGTTAATACAGACGATCTGCAATCTTCTTTTATACCCGACAGCACTACCCTGATAGACCCTAATGAAGCATCCGAATCATCTAATGATAATTTAACCTATTATAACCCAGACCATGGCAACAGAGCATTTATTAATGCACTGATATCAGACAGTGACGCAAAATCTGATGGAGAAATTGAAAAGATTTTGCAAGGTGGATTTACGACAAAAAGTCCACAAGAAATAAGGGATCTTGATAAGCTTATTGAGAAAATAGTTGCCAATGTGGAGAGGAATAAATGCATCACCAAGGAGTTTATAGAAGGCCTTCCTGCTCTTGAAAACAAATTTCTTGTAAGTAACATTATTTTTCAATCGAAGTCAGAAGCCATGTACATTTTCTCAAGTTTTTAGAGCACTCCTTGTTTCAGAATTAATATAACTATCATTTATCAAAATTCATCACTGAAAGCTAAGAAAAAGTTTGCGATCTGATTGAGAAAAAAAAAGTTATTTGCTGTTAACATGGGACGGGGCCCCTCGATCTGAAAAGCAACCTAGATAAGGAACAATGCGGTATATTACAATATTCCAAGAAGTTTTTACATGCCGCATCACATTGTTGCGTTTTGTATTATGTCTTATGAAAAAGGGTACTCTAATGTTAACAGTTTAAGATGTTGATGATAATTTTCAGTGGTCGCTATGCTGGAGGATTGAGGTTAGAATTGCAGGAATGTGTTTTCCATTGCAGGAAGAGCGAAAAAAGAAGGAAGAGATGTTTGGGAAAATGGGACCGATACCCTCAGCGGACTACCTGAAGATTTACAGGGAAACTGGCATTGATGTTGACGGTAGGGGTCAAATTATTAAGGAAGCCATGGAGATTATGGATCCAGTGATGAAGAAACTGATCGCCTTCTACAAGTGTCTTCCAGGATTCCAGTCTCTTCCCATCGACGATCAAGTGGCTATCCTCAAAGGTAATTCTAACGGATATATCTTGCAAAATGCTGTATGAACAGCACAGAATTACAACACAGCCATACTTATTGTGAATACACACAAAAAATATGCAATTGGGGTTATTTTCCTGAAGCAGTATGTACAATATTTCAGTTTAGTACTCATCAGAAGAATAGTGTACATCTATTTTAAACTTCCTTTCGTTTTATTAGGTACAAATCGCGAAATTGGATTCTTCATGAATTACCAACTCTATAACTGCAAAGAAAAACTGGTGACATCACCCTTTCTCAACAGAACGTATGATTTGAATTACTTTCTCTCGTTTGCCGATGAAGAGACGATGGAAGTCACCTTTGCTTTGGTGGAAAGAGTCCAAAACATGAAACTGAGTGACCTGGAAAACGCCGTCGTTGCACCGTTAATTGTAATGCAGAGTGGTACGTGTACGTTATGATGCGATATTTTAAACCAAAGACACAGATACTTAATCCCGATCTTTTGTCACGATCAAACTGGAAATGTGAATAATTTGTGTCTAGAATTGGTGGCTTTGGAAGAAATAAGTTAAAATTATTGGTGTTTGAAATAAGTTTTGAAATTAGTCATGCCGAATGATAGCTGGCCACCCATAATACATCATTTGTACTATTTCTCCCTTCGTAAAATTGTCCAGCGGATTTTAAAATCAGTCAGATCGCTGGCCTTGTATCGGACACTGATTATGTGTATTGCTTTCGATATCAAGATATTGTGTTTTCGTTTTAGAGTTCTGCAAGACTGAAGAAGGTAAACGAATATGCGAAGAGCAAAGGAAGGTCAACATGAAAGCATTCCATAGAGCGCTCTGCAGGGAGCGCACTGATGAACAGGCATTAAATATTATACAAGAAACACTTGACATTCTCAAATCTATTAAATCTAACAAGGAAAAATTACACGACCAATGCAGCAAGTTTCTCATGGATTACAATCACATTAATTTTCCCAAATTATTTACTGAAATATTTGCAGATTAATAAAACGGTTAATTAAAGTTAGTTAATTTCATGTGCCTTCTGGGGTTATAACAAATCAATAGTCAGTCCTATGCGTGCTATTCAGCTAAGTGAGGCCATTTCCATGAACGGATGATATTGTTAGGATTGCATTGATGGTGAAAGCAAATTGTTTTATTGTTGCTATGAAATTCTATCATCGTTGTTTCTTTTTTTCTCATGTATGTATTTACTTTCAGGAAAATATAATTTTTAAATGCGGTATTTGAATTTGCGGTTTATGAATGTATGTGCAAATATTATTTCACGATTAATATGTATTTTGGTAAACTTTATTCTTGTTGAGATGTATTTTGCCACAGTATCCTTGTTACAGGTTATGCATTTTGTTAAAATTCTTTACAATGTGAAGGTGTATATCCCGTTAGTTCAATATGGTAGCTTAAATAGTTACGTATGTACACACCACTTTATGCATAAATTAGAAAAATAAAATTTTTATCTTGCAATTTCTTGATAATTAATTATAGTTAGTGTTTGGTTACAAGTGATCGACAGTTTTACTCTGCAGAAATCATATATGGATATCTATGCAGGGGCGGATCCAGGATTTGGTCAAGGGGTGGCCTAACTTGTCAAGTGCCGATGTTTGCCGACGGCGCGAAGTGAAGTCACCCAAGCGCAGGAAACAAGTAACAGGGTGGGACCCCAGAAGCCCTTCGAGTTTTCATTAACAAATATGCATTCTCCTGTATTTCTGAGACCTTTTTATGTTTAATTTTTCTTTAGTTATGTTAGTAATTTTTTGCAGTTCTGTTATTTTTCATATGTAACAGTTGCTTTTATAGCTTGACTGCTTTAGCTTTTTATGTGAATGAATTAATCTTCATTCATTGGTCTTGAATACAATATTACATTAGCATGCACATGCAGATGGGGTGAAAATTGATTTATAAAGTATGCAGATAGGAATCCATAAGTGGACACATGATCAACATATAGGTGAATAATAATAGAAGTTTAGAGAGGGGATGTATAATGGACATAGTATCTGTGAAACATAGACTAATCAATGGGGAGAGTAGTTAGAACATAGTATAACTTTAGGATATAGTGAGTGAAGCTAGAAACATTTTGGAGACATTCCCATGAGAATGATGCAAAGTGCAGGGAGGCTGGAAAACTTTTTGAAAAATGTTTCTGAAATGTTATGCTGAGCAAAGCAAGGCTTAAAAGGTTGACAAATTACCATCTAATTTTAGTGTCTTGAGGTCCTTGGGCCCCAGATTTGGCCCCCAAAACTGGGAGTGGAGGCCCCCTGGATCCACTACTGACATGTTCTTTGATTTGTAATCACTGTTTGAGTTATTCCTTTTTAGGGATGACACATTAAATTGTTTAATATTTGTATTTAGATTATACACCTGAGCTTGAAAATACCTACAAACTAGTCTAACTATAAAGTTAGTAGGCAGTTATTTCAACAAACTCTCTCAAAGCATCCTCAATTTGAAACAGTTCGAGATTTACTTCTTATAACAGAAATCTGTTTGATTTCTGATTTATTTCATAACATGACTTCAAAATTGACTAAACCTCTCCGTGAGAATACATTGACCTACAGCACAGGAAGATTTCCAAGTAATTTGGGAAGTTCTGAACAGATCATATGTCTGATTGTTCAATAGGAACGTAGACTTGTACTGAATAGCTACAGGACATGGCTTTCATAACTTCCATTAACTCGTACTGTAATTTATCATTATCGTGACAATGAGATCTACGAATTTACTGTCCCTACATAGGTAGTATCAAGAGACACATATAAGGCTATTATGTCATCACCTTACTGTCTTCGTCTCCTTGTGACGGTGTCAGATTTCTCTGTGTGGAGTACATGTTCTGCATTCAAATGGCTTTGATGCAGCTTTCCTGTTTAAGATCACAAAAACGTACAAAATTCCGATGTGTGTCAAACATTGATTTGGTTTTAACTTGAAAGTGCAAAAATTCTCAAATGAAAACAAAGTTGCATTAATTTCATATCTTGTTTGACACCATTCGGAATTGCAACATCTGCAAATCAGAAACGGTTCAATGTAAACAATAGAGCACAACAATGCACTTGTAATGAGCATAGCCATGCCGGGCAATATCCTCTTTAATAAATCTCTTGTGCGTGGGTGGTGAAAGTTTTTATGCCAGTGTGCAGCAGTAAAAAGGAAATGTTACTTTGGGCATATAAAATGCAAATGTTACCACATTTCTACTGAAAAAATGGCAGCATTTTATGATGTGTAATGAGATTTAGAGAAATAACTGGAAAAGGTACAACGAACATCGAAAAACAGTTTTATACCGGAACTGTTTCAACAACTTCCCACAACAGGAAATCTCTGGCTTCCAATTACCTTCTTAACAATATTTATATTTTCCCCTAATAGCTGGGGAACTTGCATTTGGTAATTTGGTTACATGTAAACTAAACCGCTTGAAAAAATATTACTGGGAACAAAAGAAACGATGCATCATGGAGAAGTGTATTGTTTCCACCCGGAAGGTTTTAGAATTCATATCTCTGAGTAAACTTAGTGTGAGACAAAATACACATAAATTTACATTAATGAAAATAGCTACTCAGAAGGAAAAGAGCGGTACATTGTGGGAGAAGAAAGTTCACGTCCCTCGTTTCTAGAATTCACTTGGGTGTGCAAATCAATAAAACTGTCCTCCATTTACATCTCAGTCCAATTTTATGAATGAGTGAATTCTGCTTCAAAAACTATGATTACATATTCCTACTCGGAGTTACAATTTATTGGAAAGATGATCAGTCTGACCTCCAGCACAAAGCCGTACTATTTCGTGTCTGCTTGCATCATGTCTCGTAACGCGTAGCTTTCAACCTACACAGGAGCAATTTTGCAAGCATTGTATAATCTGAGCAAACTTTGTCATTGTCTCCATTGAAGTCTTTACCACTAGGCTAATCAGACGAAGACTCATACCGTAATCAGATTAATTTAAAATTTGATTAAGTCCATCTGGACTATACTACACACCAGATATCGAGGGAAGTCCTGTATTCAGACTTTAGTCTGTAATCAAGAGATCTCATTTAAACTTTCAACAAGGCGGTGTAAGAACGCAAAAGCTAAGTGATTTGACATTTATATGTCTGTTTCATAATGAATTAAATGATGAATTGGTGTCCTGTGTGAGACATCTTTGTCTTTCTTGATTGTCATATCCTTTTGCATTAACGACTTTCACAAATCATGACTTATGTAAACAGGACAACGGCAAACAAACATTTCTGCACCATACAATTAAAGTCAGTCTATTTAGTAGTTTGCGACTGAAATCAAGCTCTGTATCCATTTTAAATAGTGGAATATTAAAACAAATATTTGAAAGGTAACCCCCTCGATGACGTATCTATCGAATTGAGAGGCCATAATGAGAAAATAGTGACACCAGGAAAAAAATCATAACAGTAACGAAAAAAGAAAGGAATATTGAGATCATTGTCACGTTTAACATCTCAACATCTGATGTAACTGTCATGTTACTAAAATCGTGTCCACACTTTTGGTCCTGACTGATATACATGTATGTCTTGCGTGATATTATCTTTGAACTGCATTAACTTTATATATATGTCACGGGCATACAAATTTCTCGAGGCCATCCGCTCTGCGGAGGGCACAAGTTCCACCAACCGACTTCTCCCCTGTCGATTGACCACGACTTCGGTTTCTGGGGTTGAGCGACAGGGGGGAAGGGCCAGGGCACATGTGCAGTGTTGATGACGTCATCCCAAGGGTTCCAATCAAATGTGGCATCACAGTTCAAAGGAATGGGAATGACATCACTCATGTGACGTCATGTCGATCGGTTCAAAATGCCTATTTAAGCCACGTGCAAAGTCGAGAAGAGGAGGAAGTAGACTGGACTGACTTAGCTAACTGACTTAGCTGACTTAGCCCGAGTGTTTACCTCCCAGGTGTCCATCTCAGCGAGACATTTCAAACTGTCATTTATCGTCATTGTTAGTTAGGCCGTTGGCCTGTCTTTCGTTAATAGCTGTTTAGTTGCGTCCACACCGTGTTGACCGACTCAATAAAGCCTCGAAGTAACCGTAATGCGGACGGTTCATCACCTCCAGTTAACACCCGGCTCAGAGATACGACTTGGACAACCATGTTCCAGTCTACAGTGAAGAGCGGCACTGCGTCGTCGAAGGCGGAGAGCCTTCAGAAGAGCGTCTGCCGCCGTGTTCCGGAAGGCGACGGCATTCCGCCTGTTAATATATATATTTGTTGCTGGGGCTTGGCATTGTCACAGTTACCGAGAAGACTTCACATTGTGCTCTGGCGTAACAGTCCAAAATACACCCGCCGGCCAAATATACCTCGGTATAGTTTATCGTATTACATGCATAAGGATATTTAATTCAGGTGTACTGTAAGCATACATATTCCAGATTATTTATACTGTGTAATATTTCCAATGTGGTATATTTCACAATGTGCGTAGAATATGTGACAAATATGACCAATTTTTCAGGTAATATTCAGTGATAGTACACGAAGGAGGTGGCCGGTGGTTGAGCGACATGTAAGCGACGTGTAACGTGTAAGCGACATGTTTTGATCATTGTTTTGTCTGTCCTATGAAACTACCGTAATCATGTAACCTTTCAATGTTCCAATTCCATACAGCAGGCTACAAATAGTTCATAACACATTGTAAGACTGAAATTAAGTTACCCCTGAAATTAATGTCGTGAAGTGGCTTTTTATTTCAAATAGATAGTGACGGGTTTGATTTAATATTTGTATTGGAATAACACTAGGTTATTGAA
>JBCAUI010181195.1:0-17333 GCA_038406195.1 Haplosyllis anthogorgicola
TTACTGAAGGCTGGGAGCCCAAGAACCAACCAGGTCTCTAGCAAGACTGACTGACTGGGTGAAATGAGCCTGCTTTTTATAAGAGCAGATCTCATGCTGAGACCTCTGGTGAGGTGATCAAGCAGACCATATATGGTCATATTGATTGACAGGCACAGTGGGTGATTTGATTGACAGCTGTTGCTGTGCATGGATCTCCATGTTTGATCAAACACTAAGTCATGCGTGGTGGGCAGAGTTTGGTCACTCTCGGCTGCACACAATGACCCGATTTGAAACAGAACACACTGCGACAGTATGAACATTGATTGTCCACAATATCTACAAGGATATGATTCCAGCTATGCTTACTTTTTTCTAAATTACTTGCCGTGACTTTAATATTACGGGAACAATACCAAAGATTACCAATAACAACGCCACAACTTTATATATAATTGATGTCAGCGATCACTTGCAAGAGGAAATGACGCTCAATAGTCTATCTTATTGCTCAGCTGGCACAGATGCGTTTATTTTGCATGTGAGGTGGGTATTTAGTTTTAATGGGTGTTCATCTTAATCATCACACTCACATTTGAATATCATTGTTGCAGTCTTCTATGCAATATTGACGAAATGTAGGGGAAGTACATCAGAGATAAATGACACGCCAAGAGCATCGAAAAATGTACAACTCTGAGAAAGCTAAGAAATGAAGTGCTTGTTGTCGTTATTGAAACTTTACCAAGTTAATTGAAACGCCTCCAAAGCAATGCTTCAGTTTAATGTTAATCGTGGAAATGATTTGTTTGCTTGACACTCGGCCTGGACATCACTCTGTTACATCACCGCGCATTGGTAATGTTGAACAGCTGCATGCCAACGTAAATCAAGCGGAAACCACAATGTGAGGTACTGAGCGATGCTTTGTGATGCATTCTTGGAGCACTAACTCAATTTGGATATATAATGTTGCAACTCAAATGGTAACAAGGATAACAATGGCTCTTAATTGTTTTTAAATCTGTTTTTGAATAAATTAAAATAATAAACTTCAATTGTTAATACCAGCTTGACAATTGAGTTCTTACTATTTAATTCCAATAAAAGAGCAAGTTGTCACAATGTCAACGTTTGGTTAAACTTATAACACGTCGTGGATAATCTAAATTCTGTTAATATGAAATAGTCATCGCATTAAGTTTTATGTAGCCCTGGAGCAAAATTGAAAAGCCATTATGGCTCTATCGTAATTACACCACTTTGGTGTGAAGCTCAGAGGAGGAAGCATTGTTTCTCCAACCATTAAATAGGTCACACAGATATTTAATTCAGTCCCCGTCCTGGCTTTACAGACTATTCAGGCATGGAAACACATGAATTTTCGCTTTCTTTCCTAAATTAAAAACCAAAAGAGCGGAGAAGCACTGAACACAATGTTGTTTGGTGTTGCTTAATTTGTTGCATTGAAACCGAACCCTACATTTGCTTTGCGAATTGAATGAGGTTTTGTAGTTGAAGAATAAACGAATTAAGTTCTTTTCATATGTTGGTGTTTTCAGTGCATGAAGCTGATCAAAGCCACCCACAGGATTGAATGAAGCCAGTTAATTTTGGAGTGGCTTCTCCCCGGTACAACAGCTTCTACCGCTTACCACCGAAGGAAAACCCTCTCAATAGGAGTCAATGAAGCTGCTTGAGACTCTAGACACTAAGCTGTGCATTCTGATATGGTAATACTAGCTTATAAATTCCCTGGCCAATCCCCAAGTCCTGCACTCCACGAGAGACTTCATATGGAGATGGATTATGACATGAAAAATTAAGAAGGTTATTTGGAAAATAAGTTGTCAAATATTGGATTTCCTCACGAGGTCTGACTGGAGCCCTGAGGTGTTTGTACAAGACAAAAAGGAAAATAATGCATTGCTAAATAAAGCTCTGCTCGTGAAGACTTGGGTCTCAGATTTAATTGTAAAACAACAGAAAATGTGGATTCATACCGTGCAATGCTTAGTTCTATTGATCCAACCTAGCTGGGTCCTGCCCCAAGGTATGTATTAAGTCCTTTAATTGTAATAATAGGAAACTGAAGAAACGGACTTTTTTCTTTAAAATTTAGTTACTTTTCTTTTATGTGCCTGTCCAAGTTGTTTCACTGAAACACATGGTAATTTATATTTCGACGAAACGACCCAGCCGCGAAACCAAAATATGGAAGTAATACTCATAAAACAATGAGCGTTTCAATTGATAACAAAAAATATTGCCAAGTTAATACGAAAGAAAAATGAGTGGCAGAACTGCTAATAAATTTTGTTGATCATTTCAGCCTCAGCCACAAAATGGGAGAGATTTGGCGACAGTATGTACAATTTTAAGCTGGATATTCCTCGAAACGTTGACACATCGCATGCGGACGCTTCTCACCACTGTAAGTCTCATGGTGGATGGTTGGTGTCCATTGAAAGTACCGCGGAACAAGAGTTTATTCAAAAGAAAATTCGAGAAAAAGTCGAAAGTCAAGGTCAAACATTCGCCAGAGAACAATGGTGGACAAGTGGTCGCTGGGACAAAAAAGACGAAAAGTGGATCTGGCATAACGCTATTGAAGGTAGGTTAATGGACTGCTTCTTCTATTTGACAATGTCCAGATCTATTTATCCATGATGAAGCGAAGTTTTTTTTGTTTCGCGTTTACATATAAGCAGCATGGCGTTGACAATAAAGAAGGTGATCCGTCATCGTTATCTGTCTCAAAAGGAATAAATGTTTTGTTTATTTTGCAACCAAGCGGGCGTAACTTGAACATGTCGGAATCACAGATGGCTCGTACTCTTTGTGTAAAGGAAATCTGACTTTGTTAAAGATGTCAAGTCTTTTCAAATCTAATCCAAGCACAGTCAGAAAGGTTAATTCTATGGGCAGCTGCCCTTTAAGAGTTTGTCACACTTATATCATAAAAGTGGTATGAAGTTTGGAGAAATCAAGCGTGAAGTTTGAAGAAATCAAGCGTTATTTATTGCCATGAACCTTTCAACTTCAGCCTCTGTAGAGACAGAAAACTGAAGCCCTGAAGGTTCCTTGAGGACCAATTTCTTCTCACTTGATTGATATATCAGCCTACGTATTTGTTAACCTGGACATCCCATTCGAATACAGGATCCAGCTGGAGTAGAAGATGCCCAATGTTCAATAAGTGTCAAGGCACCTACATTCTGAATGCTTTCTGATAGACTTTTTGCCCACACTTGGCCAGCTGTCCTGAAAGCATCGCGCTCAGTGTAAAACATTTCACCACCATTCTTTGCAAAAAATCCAAACAGCTTAACTGTGGTGTTTTAACAAACCTCGCCACAGTCTTTACGAGCGTAATTTGTGGCTTTTGCTCCAATGTTGGTCAAACATTGATCCAGCCGTGTGTGGCGTATGGTCTCTTCTACATAGTTACAATATGTATACATCGACGTCTTGAGTGTGGACTCTCAATTATGCATCATAAGTGAGTCTAAGGGAGGAGAAAAATGTACATCTTGTAAGTCCAACACTCGCTACTTGCATCCGAAAATAATAACATAATAAAGAAGTGGGATTAAAATAATCTTAAACTGTTATAAATTTTAGTAAAATATTATTCGTCAGGTATTGATTCACGAATACCAAACTTCAGGCAAAAATCTCTTATTTGATGTCGCCTAAATATCGTATTGTAAGTGCAAATGGAGTAGTGAATCTCACTTGCTTTCGATTCCTTTAAATGTGATGTTTGACTTTATAAGAAGTAGACTATCTGATCAGTTTTATAAACACTGCTGACACGACTGAACATCTACTTTGTCACTCCATTCATATATTACTTAGTCACAAAACATGCTCTGAAGTAACGTGATAGTTAAGGCAAACGAACATTTTATATAATGTGCATAAACGTCCATTCTCATGAGAGTCTGAAGGCAATAAGCTACACAAAATCCGTGGTGCAAGGCTCAGCCCATAGAAGGTCTTTCTGTCATCACACTTATGCGTAGAATTTAATAAAGTTGTAAAGTCCACTTCATCTTGTCCAACTCATAAATATATTCAAAGCTCATGTTGTGTCCTCAAGTAAAAAACATGGTCAATATTTCTAAATTTTACCAAACGTGGTGCGCAATACTTCCAACCAAAATAAGTGAGCCAATACAATTAGTGAGAAATGATTCGGTCTGTTTGCAAAAGATCACTGATATCAATTAATCTGTCTTAAAACAATGCAATTCTGCCAGTCAGTATGCCTTGCAGTGTCTGTTTTGGCTTTGGTAAGCAGACACATTTGAAGAACAAATACGGTTCAATATCAGAGTTAATTAAAGTTGACGTGGGAAAAACTAAATGCACCTCTATTTATCCGTTGTTTTCCTCCAAACACAAACCGCACAGTATTTTGGTCGTTGTGGTTCTGGGATGAACAATAAACTGAAGGTGAGTAACATTTAAAAATGTTTTCCATGTGTGAAAAGAAAACTCAGGAGTATCTGCTCATTTATGGTTAACTGTCTGTGTCAATTTTTTGAAGAAAGCCACTGCGATCTTGCCAGGAATGAAACGTCATGGTTCACCTGGAGATTTATGTGCCATCCTCTGAAGCTGACGTGCCCATTATGACGCTCGGTGGACAAACGTTTGTGTGACAATTAATTAAATACATAAAAATATAGTAGAAAAGCAACCAACCTAAACATAATACATTTCAAATTTTTCAGTTCAATCCGGAAAAAAATTGCCAAAAGAGGAACGTGAAGACCATAGCACGACTGCCGATGTTGCAAATTTCATCGCCCTGATTCATGACGTCGGTACGTGGAGAATTGAACCACTCCCGGCTAACTACCGGCTGAGATACATCTGCGAAAAGGGTGCGTTTGTTTTAGTTTAGTACCTATTGCACGACTTTACTTCTTTATTTTGGTCCGTTACTAAATCACGGTTTGCTTTGAAAGAAAGTTTCCGGAGCTCCTTTATCCTTCAATTTGTGGCTTAACCTCCTTTTCTGCATAGTTTCGTTAAGGCATTAAGATATCAATTACGACATTCATTACACTTAGATTTAATACTGTAATTACTTTAATTTCAATTGACTCAAATTTTTAAAAGCAACAATCAAATGCATGGAAAAAACGTTAAAAAAGGTTAAAATTCATGAATAAATAAAACGTAATGTGGATGAGATATAATGGGCACGCAGCAAAAATAAATCGCCGTTCCATCTGATTTCAACTTCGGGTGTTACTTTATCATTTTCAATTTCTAAGAAGCCACGTAAAAATCCAGCTATCCGGTAAATTAAACAGGCCATTTACTTATATACAAACATGTAAACATTTCAGAAGCAGAACCAGCTTTCGTGATGGACAGATTTAACCGACCCGCCGAGGAGCGGATATTACGATCCGTGCTACAGGACTACGATACCGATGCACGAGGAAACAGAAAGGCTGAAGCCACCGTGACTGTTTCGGTACAATTTGTGCTGCTCAGGATACAGGATTTGGTGAGTCGCCTTACCTACATAATAAACTGCACCGCATTAACCAAAGTTGAGTCTAGTTTGTCTAGATTTTGACTATGGGCCTTTCAATTTTCTGCCACTGTTTTAAAGTGCTTCATACTGGTAATGTTTTCAATACGTCACTGTACGCCAGCGAAATACAGACTACGTTATAAATGTCTACAATAACCGTCACTGAATTTTTATTCTACTCTAAGTGCTCTATCATACATGAGATAAATTGCTTTAAAAGAGAATGAACATTCAAAAGCTTTTTGCTGTTTCTAAAGGTATCATAATTCATGACCAGGTGACATTTAACATCACACCAAAGAGACATAATTGTAGTGCTTTAGATAGAAAGCACTTCCTGGAAAAGAAAGCTACAACGCGGACAACTGGTACTTTCATAGTTAGAACAAATAGTACTTTGCTCAGACTTTGTTTTCAAGTTTTCGCAACCAAAATATTAATAGCTATTCCCATTCCATGGTGTTGTGCATTATTGTGAGGGCAATCGCATTTCACTACTCTATTGCCATCACAATTGCTTACGAATTACATATCTCGGTAAATGAGACGCGTTGGACTATTTTCAACTAAATATTTTCAACATTTATGCATATATATTGTCAGTATCATCACGATATCCTTTAAGGCTTTAGTTTTTTATGAACCAATTTTTTCCTAGACACTCTTTACACGCAAAGCAACAATTGAAAGAGCCATGATATCACATAAATAAGCTTCAATTTATGGTAAAGAGTAAGCGCTACAAAGAATCGAGATCACGGCATGATTCAACGGATAACGGCTCTATTATCCGAGCAATCATGTTTATGACTAGATTTCAAGAGGTGCTTCTGTACCTTTTAGCATATGTACGGAACCATACACGAATAGCGTAATTGAAATGTCATTTATTTTACAAGTGTAGCGACATATTAAACGACCCAGGGACGATAAGAATGAGTGAACTGCATAAAAATGGAGGTCGTTAGTGTCATAAAGAAATTTATAACTCGTTGCTTATTTTGGTAATTGACGTAGAGTTTGACTTTAATATCGCGCAGCACACATAAGAATTCCTTGCTCAAACGTCTAAGTAAAATGAAATTGCCTTACCATATACACGATTCCTATTACAGTATTCATAGAAGTCTGATTAAATTTTGCAGAACATACTTTTCTAAGACAGCCCAAATGGAGAAAAGTTATGTGATGGCATGTGTTTAGTTTCTTCTCTATTTGTTTACAGGAAGAGAAAAACATGGTCCTGACTACTATGGGATTCATAATAGCTGTAAGTGGTTTATTGTTGGGACATAATTTAATAATAAATTCCATCGGGTTGATCCTGGTCAATGACGAGCCTATAACTCATATCTGGAATGTGACATTTCCACTGAATGGGGTCCCCGCTATTCCATCCATAATTCATGTATACGAGTACAATAATCAGAGTTTTTGAAGTTCATATGGGCAGAGCAGAGGGAACAATGAACTAACCTCGTCACTTTTATTGCAAATCTAATGTAGTGATAAAGCTTATGAAGCTGACACATTACAACATGTATGAGACATTAGTGATCCGACTAGGCATAAATCTGCCGGTAAACACGGACAAATTGGAAGACGGCAGTCTCATTGTAGTGGTAACATATGAACAAATGAAGAAGATTTGTAGAGTGTCTCATTAATAAGTAATGGATACTTTGTTCACTGAAAAAAGAAAATTGAAACAAGAAATAGTTTCTCTTTTTATATGTTTCCTGTAACTTTAGGCTAAAGTGAAAATGGAATATTTGTCCCGCTTTCTATGAGTGACTTAGAGACCGACATGACATTGTTAACTCTCCACCTAGTGCTGTTAAATCCTATTTTTCTGGCACAATTGATAGGAATGGTTGGATGAGAGATTATCGTGGCATCCAGAGCACTATGACAATGTCACCAGTGTGGTGCTTAAGGCCGAGAGGATCTGGCTCCCAGAGTTAGCTATCGTCAATGGGTAATTATTTGTCTTCCTTGTTAAGCAGGCTTCAAGACATAATAGATTACACTTGTATTATGACAAATGGTGTGGAATCTGCAAAATCTAGCAAATAGATTTAATGCAATTACCAAATACACGAAGTGTTTCTGAGGTTCCTAAAATAGAACTGAAACTTGCTCTTGTATGAGCATTTCACATGTGAGAATTTGCAAATTATTTGCAATATTTACCTTCCATGTTGGTTATTCCGTGATTTGAACACTTTTTAATTATTATGAGCTGTATGATGCGCATTTATTGCTTGTTTTTTTTCGATTCTAGAGCAGAAGAGACGATAGTTTCCAACTTTGAAAAACAAAGGGCTGTTATAAACTACGATGGTAAAGTACACTGGGAACCAGGTGGCAATTTCAGGACAACGTGTGACGTTGATATTTGGTAATTGGTTTCAGTATTCTATTTCGCTTTAGGTACAGTAATCAAAAGGAGTCTGTTTGAAACTCGATACTTTTTCCATTAAATAAATCTCCAGCCAACACACAATAAAGAGTCACATCAAGCAACCCAAGTTAATTAGGAACTTGAGATCTTTTTATGCTTAATTCAACTTATTTTTTTATGGCTTTACTTTTCGACAGGTATTTTCCGTTTGATCAACAGGAATGTAGCATTGTAATTGGCGCCTGGATTTACAATAGCAACAAAATGAATGTCACGAACGTGTCGAGCAAAATGACAACAGATAACTTTACAGTAAATGGAGGTAAGACCTGCCAAAAGTCATACCAATTGAGATATCATTCTGCGATTTCGGGGACTGTTCCTCATGTCATAAATTGAAATTGATTCGTACCTTTGTTACGAACTAATAATTATAAACCTCTAAAAGAATATGTTTTAATCTGTATCCATATTTAATAAACACTTGAGGTTTCAACACATTTAGGTTAGATTTTGACGTAAGTTAACGAACTCAAAGCTTTGTAACACATCCACATCACTGCATTGCTGTACTTTGTTATTTATTAGAATGGGAACTTGTGGACACATCTGCACGATGGGGAGAGGTGGGGCTGCCATGCTGTGCAGATATCAAGTATTCACATGTTGTATTCACCTTGAAACTTAGCAGAAGGAGTTTGTTTTATCTGGTGCGTCTACTCATAGTATTTTATAGACCTAATATTACATTAGTATTCATTCAAGGAAACAGACGAATGAGAAACGGCTAATCTTATTATATCTTATTATCTTGCAGGTGAATATCGTCACACCATGCGTTCTTCTGTCACTTCTGTCACTTGCTGTGTTCTGGGTGCCGACGGAAGAGGGAGAAAAAGTTTCATCTGGAATATCAGTCTTTCTAGCTTTTACCGTGTTTCTCTTGATGTTGGCTGATAACATACCAAAGACGTCTTTGCACGTACCTATATTTGGTAAGTTCCTTTTTTTGACAACTGGCTTTCGAAATTATTTTATAAGAGCAGATCCCTGTGATTTCAAGCTACATCTTGGATTTTCCATTATAAACTGACTGATCATATAAACTGCTCTTCGGCAAAACTCTTGTCTGATCAATGTCACTTGTAGCAAAACTTCTCTTTATTTCAGTGATATACTTGAGCTGTACAATGACACTGATTGGAATCTCAATCACTTGGACTGTTATTATACTAAATATACACTATCACGTCAAGGACACGCCAGTTCCCCAGTGGGCTGAAAGACTACTCCTCAGACGCAAGAAAGACATGTGCTGTCCTTTGGAGATTAAAAACAAAAGTGATACTAAATTTGTATTCAAACCAGCTTTTCCGCCTAAGAAAACACATCCGAATGGTCTATTAAAAAGGAGGCCACCCTGCGGATCGGCGGCCCAAACTGACTTTTATTTGACACACCAGACTGAAATAGATCCCCCACCTCCTCCACCTCCTACTCTGGAGACAGATACTGTCGTAAGAATCAAAGGGACTAATGAGACTTACACTGCTCATGCATCTGACGATACTTGTGGTATGTCCTCTAGTCTGATTGGAGGAGACGAGGGAAGCCAATCGGTGTATGTGCCGGAGACGACGGATAATGCCGAGGACTGGAAACAACTGGCGAGAAAACTCGACAAAATCGTGTTTGCGGTTATACTGACTCTTATGGTTTTCAGTGCTGTCTTCATATTATCACTGCCGTTTTATAAAAAATACACACCTTTATCTTCGGGCAGTCACTAACGTTTTGATAAATTAGCGCTTGTAGAAAAGAAAGCATGAAATCAGTGACTGACAACAGTGCTGCTGCGAACTGCTGGATATTGCAAGTAACATAACATAGTTTGTTTGGTATATGAGAGGCAATAAATGTGGCATTTATTATAAGTTGTGATAAGAATTAATTATTCTATTGTGGCGAGGATACCGGCATTAATAACACGGTTCATGGGAAGGTTCGACGGTGATTCTCCGATCGGTTGGAAGGGTCGCCCCGTCTGCCGTCAATTGACGGTATAAAAGGTACAAAAGCAACACGAGGGCAAAACGGCCAGACAGACAGTAGTTAATTCACATAAACGTGAGCTGACAGTAATAAATTTTCATTCTCCCCGCGTAATATAATTTCTAACAAAACTATACAAATAGGGACGATGGGACATTTTGTTAAACGCGCTTAAATACGTGCTGTATCTTGAGAATCACACGTAGTCTTGGTAATCCCTTCAGTTTGGGGTATCCTAGACCCTTACCATTCCTGCTTGATCTTTTTCATCTCTTTTGATTGATGTATCAACCTATTTATGTACAGATTTGGTCTGTCCCTCTGGAATATAATAGGTAGGGTAGATGACAATGACTGTCAAAATTATAACTACATTCTGAGATGTTATGTGACGAATATTTTACCAACACTTCGTCAGCTGTCCTTAATCATATAATACCCAGGAGTATAATAAAATTTATGATTATGTACCAAGCTTATGATTTAATTATTACAAAACGAAACCTTGCGGAACACAAAAATCTGCTGTAACATGTTAATCATTCTCAAAATTGGACAATACATTACGTTCTGACTGTCTTTGAAACATGTCCTATCCCCACACAACTGTAGTGGGAACACAACCAAGGCGCTAACTCTTCAAGCAAATTGATTTTAATTTACATCAAAAGTTGGTCACTGAGCACATCTGTAAGATTCAAGTCACACAACTAAACAGACTCGAGTTTCACAAATGCGGTTGCAGTGGATTCCATGTATTTGCGCTTTTAGAATCAAGCGATCCTGAATTGAAGTATAATGTTACTTGAATACTGTCATTACCTCTTTCGATTCAATTCAACAATCGGCAACATCCAAATCTGAATGTCCATCGACATCCGTAACAACAGTATTCGTGTCGATGTGGCCAGTATCCGCTTCTACGACAGAATCAACAAACTTAGTGAAATCGAGCACCAAATACTCAGCCAATTTATATACACAAAACTCATTAGTCATGGTTTTGACTTAAGCCGACCCTTAAGTCTGAAATTTATGGTTTTGTTGCCAATTGTGCGATGAACTACTCACTTGAAAGCTTAAGAAACTTGAAAAAGGTCAAATTTCTTGGTAAAAGTAATGAGAGTTATTCCACCATATCGCCAGAAGGTTAGTATTCACTGCATTTGTGTAGGATGTTTCTCAAATTAACATTGCTAAGACTGTATACGAACTTACAAAAAACTTTCAAATATTACCCACGGGAATAAAGACAAGTATACAAGAACCTACATGCAGCAAAGGAGACACCAGAGATAACAATTCCTATTCCAGTCATAAAGAATATGACATTCCTGTCATACAGTTTCACTGTAATGATGTATGATTGTCAAAATATTAGGCAGCAGATAGTTCCAAATGGCGAATCAAGAGACTCATTGATTTGATCGAGGGAAAAATGCTGAATTGATTCTCACGTTTGGGATAACAAACTTGCCAGTATAACACAGCCATACTTGGTATTTCGGTGTAGAATAAGTAATGACATAATATCTTGAATGGTGTAACATCTCGAATGTTTGAAGGCAACTTTACCATGGAAAAAAACTAATTTCCTGATATAGATCTATCACGATATTCGTATCATTTCTTACATGGTATTGCTTCACATAAATTACATTAGTAGGGTTTTATCAAACTAATTACAGCCACAGCCCCATCCTAGTAACGGATAACATTTTCCTCCGGGATGATCTTCGGGCTAGCAATCAACACGGTGCAATCTACTATAAACTTTGAAAAAGAATGTAGACAATTGGAAGTAACCTCCTTCAAGCAACAATACAATTAATGACAAAGTGAAACCTACACTGAATGCAAAAGTGCTAGTGGGACCATCAAGAGTCACAAGGATTCTAATCATGATCAACTCAACGTAAATCTATTGCCAGTGCGTAATTTAAGGTTTGGAGCGGTAGAACAATAACCTGTTTACTCATCTAATCAGACAAGTTCCTCTGCTTGAGTTGCAACGCGTGAGGAAATCTGATGTATAATTGGTCCATCTATCAATTAGCTTCTCCGTCGAATTACTGCTGTCAGTAAATGTGATTACGACAGGTTACTTCACTGCCCAGTCTGTAACCGGTACCATTAGAAGTCTACTCTTTAGATGAAAAGTTACCAGACAGCTACATACCGTATTTTAGGTCACGCTCTATTGTTTCCTTGTAAGAGTTCTGGGCAGAAAGTGACTTGTGATATCCATTCCAAGCTTAATCAGAGCAGATTTATCTTCTTCTGTCAAACAATATTACAAAAATATAATTGCAACTAATAACTTATGTTATCTCACGAATCAAGCATAAGCTTTATTTCTAAATGTGAGATATATGGGAAACAAATGTCCGTAAGAAATGCTGCTTTGTCAGACAACAGTAAGTCTATCAAACTTCAGATGGCAAGCAACAATTAAGTTGTTACACAAACCTAAAGAACATGTTACTGCTCGAGATTTTCTCATGACGTTTGTACTTACAACATTTCTTATAATTTGTGATTATCTGTTACCGTTTGCCGTTTTGAAACTTGTAGACCTTCAGAACTGTAAAATGAGCATGAACTGGAAATTAATTTGTGTCATTCTATATTAAGCGCAAGACTGTCTCATTTGAGCTTCATAGCAACTGCCTATTGCAAACCTAAATGCGCAGTCACAAATGTATTACAATGGCTGCATTAAATACAGTGTAGATTTACTACGGTTCGGTCACACAATAAATTTATACACTTTATAATTCGTGAAATAAATTTATATCAGTGTTTCCACAAAACAACAGATGCTGTGTAAGTCATGATCATGTAAATATCTCATTTCATCATGCAACATTACCCAGCAATTAAGCACTACATTTTACGCCAACTTACTTTACAAGAAGACATTGACATTTGTCTTACAATATGCCGTAGAATATGTCTGTCACTTAATAATAACTCCTCAGAGACCGATAGCTTATTTTTTACCGAAATGATTTGCTTTCTATTCGAAAAATCCGCGCATGATATTGAACTGGCAAAAAACGAATCTGCTGAAATGAACGCGTCTTTTAGAAGCGATCGTCTGACGCCTTTTAGAGACCAATGTTTTTCGTTCCTGTAACTCACTGAGGCAAAATACACCTTAAAATTCGATCTCTTTGCCACCAATTACTTTTTCCAAAATTCAACATAGAATTTACGTTTGTAAGACTTACCTATGTTAAAAAATATATTTGAACTATAATTAAAGAAACTATTTACTATGAAAAAGTGTTTCTGTAAGAAGATTTCGTTTATTCTTCGCAGAGCATGATGAGGGAAGTGGACGTTGGTCCTTCAAACAGACCTAATCTAAGGACACGGGATGGAACGACATGAATTCTTTATTTATCCATGAACATATAATAGTTACCACCTATGCAGCCCTCTATTTTACAAATAGTGGTCTATTTTAGAATAATATTTGCCTAGGCCTAGATCTTGCTTAGATCTATTTCTTTCTGCGGAATAGATCAACGAAAAACTACCTCAATAGCATTGGAATGTCGTGCACCTAATTAGCCTTAGTTAGCAGCAACTTACCTCCCTTGACAGTTAGTTTTTGCCTTACTGTTTAGCAAAAATACATTATAGGCTCTGTTTGTAGCTTCATGATATTCCACAGGATCATAAGTGTTAAAACAGGTGTTAATACAAATTATATTACTTTCTGTTCATCAAAATATGCGAGTAAACTTCATTCACGATCTAAGCAAAAAGGCACTGACATGAAAAATGTTTTGTAATCTTAGATAAAATATCTGACGAACTGATTGGTTTTGTTGACGCACAATGTGGACCTATTTTATTTGATTCAAAAACATGTTTCCAAAGCCTGAAACAGGTTCTTCGTTGTTATTTTAAATCAAATGAATTGACGACTGTTTGATCAGGATGCACGTGTGGCACCTAATATTAAATTCAGTGCAACAGTGGACAAGCCTCTTATTTGTATACATTACTAAATCTGCCATTAAATCAAACTATTAACTATTCCAATCAGATTCCTAAACAATTCTATTGAAGTTGTAGCTAAACAGGCTTCATTACACATTGCTCGTGGGCAATGGTGACTTGTTTCATTAGTTCAGTAAACATGTTATCGTTAGGAAGTGATACAAAGCCAAAATTGCACATTCACAGTTCATTTGCATCGAAGTTAATTATGGTTAGACGGATGGACCTGAACTCATTTGGCATTATCAAAAGACTAATAAGATTTAAGTCGCAATATCACATGGAATCAAATAAAGTGTCTAAGATCAAAATTCCAGATGTGATCCGTAAAATAACACAAATATGACTGCCAAACTGGGAAAATAGGTGGCATCAGTATCATTTTTATAGGATATGAAGAGGGTATCCAAATACATAAGACTGCCAAATATGAAGCCTGTCTCTTTACAACAAGTCCAGAAGCAAGTTTCAAAGAAAAACACAAATATGGCTGCCAATTTGAGAATAACGGTCACAGCAACATAATTTTTGCTAGGCTTTGTGATGAGACATAGGTGCATGTGTGTGTAAGGTATGAAGACCCTGTGATCAATTGTGTGCTCAGAGTGAATGTGCACAGATGACAACAACAATGACAACAACGGGCAATTCATGATCCTGTTGGCTCTTTGGCAATTATGCCAAATGAGCCTAATTTTGGACTCAGTGTTGTAGAAGAAAACTAATGTATGTCGGAGCATGAGGATGATAATTTCGTGATTCATTGTGGTCTTTATGGTAAAGTGTCTCTCAAAGAGTTCTGGATAACTTTTATTTGCATAAGATGAGTGACTTGTAGTGTTCTATCTTTGTTCTATTGAGGGACCTTGGTGAATCAAATCCATTATCCTTTGACACACAATACCCTGGAAACAGTTAATAATTGCCAGTTTTGATAGGAGAAACCATCTCAAACATTCTATGGAATTTCTATGGTAGTAAAGAGAGAAATGGATATTTTAACAGCATGAGATCATGAATTTTATCATTGTACGGCCAGCGTTATTCAATATTCTTTGCACATACACACACGATATGTCATATCATGGCTTTCATGATTATTTTATTGGATTATTTTAGAATCTTCACATATCATATCAGCACAATTGTATGTGGTTTGACATTTATAGATCTACATTTAGTTAACTCTCAGGATTAAAAGCTTTGCTACTGTCTATTCCTTGTAGGATAATTTCTCCACTTGATTGATTTATCAGTCTTTACATCAACAACTTTGAATGTCCTGTTACAAACTGTGTCTTAGCAGTAACTGGATTAGAAGTTATGGAATGTCCAGTGCCTGTCAAACTGACAAGTCACTGTACATATCAAGGAAGAAAATCTAATCATGGACAGCAGGCGTCAATCAAAAGCTATTGTGAACCGAAATGTTGCAAACTGTTATAATGTACCTAACTAGCTCCTACTAGTCTGAGTATTTTGTAAAAAGAATAAAGTATCATATTTTTACAGCTCTTTACAGTCACAGTTACTGCCAGGCTTGGGTCTTTGGTTACGTCATGTACTTTTGAAGAGGAGCCACCTCCTCCCAGATCAACTCCCCTTGGAGCATATATGGTAAATGTATTACATCTGGGCTTGCAACAGACTGAGCCCGGTACTGACCCACTTGTTTGCTGCTTGTTTACACCTGCAGTATGTTGCACGTGCATGCTGGCAGTTGCAGGCAGACAGGAAGCTGTAGCCTATCAGCCAATCACACGCAAGCATTCCCCAAGCTGTTACAAACAATTTCAAATTCAAATCTTCAGTTTAGATTGAGACTTCCAACATGCAACATGTATTGGGAAATACTTGCAAGAAATAAAGTACAATCTTCTCTCGGTTTAAAGCAGACCTATTGCTTTTGTTATTACTTCTAATAATCCGGAACAAGCTTATAACAAGCTAAATATACCGCAAGTTAATACAGTATCAATATGTGTTCTGTGGTCAGATCCCTAACGTTGCGTCACTATTTAACGACGTGCACTCAGTGCCGTCTCTGCCGTTTCGTGACGTCGTCACGCTTCACTGGATGGTTCCTCATGTCACCGCCAAGCACATTTAAACGTTTGATTTTTTGGGATATCCAATCCCTCACCCTACACACCCGAGGTGGGGTGAGTTAGTGGGCCCTGTAGTCACAAGATTCAGTCACGACTACAGTCAGAAGCTAGAGGGTGGAAACGGTAATCGTAATTTAAATTAATTGGTTTATTTTCTTACAAAATAATCAATTACCACTTCTTACCAGAGAAAACCCCGTTTTTCATGTTTGTTACTTGAACTGCAATCATTCTAGTCAACAAAGGTATTGCAAGATACAAACATTACTAAAAATGTGAATTGCTTAATAATTGTCAAAATGAAAATTTCAAATGATTCTACGATTAGCACTATGAAAGGTATGTACGATTAGAGTGCAATTTTTTTGGCGAAGAATTGTTTCAATTAGACCGTTTTACCGATTCTAAAAGACAAACCAATTACCGGTTTTTCACTTTTATCTTTTGTTCCCAACATAAGACCCGACAAACAAACACGCTTCACCGGCCCAGTAATTTTTGATGCAATTTGCGTAAAATACTTCACTTTGATTTCCTACTTTCTGTCTTAGATAACTATATTTGGTCACAAAGCCGGATAGATACACGTAAACGAGCACATGTCGTGAGATGAGTAACTTGTCTTTAGGGCTGGGACGACAAGTTGTACTAGTCGATAGTTGGATAATTCTGCCGACTAGTCGACTAGTATTTCTCTAGTTGACCAGTCAAAAATGTCATAATATTATAACACTAATTAGATTTCCGAGTAATTAGCAATTCATTAATGATAAATATTTCATAATGGCCAAAAAAACTCTTGATCTACGAATGATATAGTTTTAAAATTCTGTAGGTAAACATCATATTAAAATTGCAAAATAAAATACAAAACATTTATTTGATGTGGGTTTTTATGCATTTACTGAAGTCGGAATATATTGTGTGACTAGTCGACTAGTCGTGTTAAATCTTCACCCGACTAGTCGACTAATAAATTATCTAGTCTTCCTAGCCCTAGTTGTCTTTGAATCATTAGAGGTTTTGCACAATTCGTACCTGGTGTCATGGGTGTCATATCGATACAGCTTCTATTTTGAATTATTTGCGATGATTGGTGCATTTAATGGCTAGGATGTGCTTAGTATTGACATTGATGACAACTAGTGCATAACAAGTTACCTGTCAATTGTTCCACAGTTAAATGGGGCAAAACCACTGATCATTGTTTCTA
>JBCAUI010181306.1:0-17330 GCA_038406195.1 Haplosyllis anthogorgicola
GGTGGGTTGGGGGGGTTCCGCTGGCGCCCGCCCCCCCCCCCCCCCCCAACAGCCCAAATTTTCTTCGTTTTCATGCACTTTTTGCTAAATTTTGGGCGAAAATAGGGTTGGCCCCCAACGGGAAATCCTGGATCCGCCCCTGTTATGTTTCTAGTATCCATAGATTTTTTCCACGAATGAATCTGGAATCTGTGTCAGATTCACTAAAATTTTATTCGGAAGGGTTAAGCGACGTCAAGCTGCAGATTTAGCTTTGGAAAATAATTGGATCTCTACATAGTCAAATACGGTGGAAATCTAAAGTGATAAAGCTGGTTTTAAACCTCAATGTGACCACTTCACTAAAGGTGGAATCCAATTATTAATCAAAACTAACACTAAAGCAAACGCCCTTTTAGTGAAGCACAATTAGAAGGGAACAATGGTGGCCCCCTCTATCCTTAAAACAACGTAGGAATTATATAACTGAACCTGTTGCAATGATTTTTAGAACATCACTGAGAGACGATGCACCAAGAAAGATTATTGTTATGTACAAAATGCTCATTCACCAGACAATGATCAAGAAGCAGTAGACATGGCAAAAGATGATGCAGCAGACTTCAAGCATAATTCAAGATATCTGGATTGTCAAATTATGAAACTGGAATCAGTTTCATAATCCCTTTTCCCAATACATCTCATTGACTTTCATTATCTAAACGATTGAGTTAATCCAAAATATAGATGATAGTGCCCAGATGTCTCGATAAATATTGCATATGAACAAAAAGTTTTAAAAAAATTGTAGTATGTTGCATAATTACACATGGACATGACTAGATACATGTTACGCTACATCGTTTACACTTAATGACTATGTCACTCAAAGTTATATATTTACAAAACAAACATTATATTATCCTTAATTTTTGAAGAAAAAAAATGTAAACCAAACAATAACTATTAACGTCAGAAATGTTTGGTGATAAAACCACTGCTGTCAAAATAAATTAAGACACAAAAATATTAAGACAACCGATGTTTAAATTATACAAACAAATATTGTTTATGATACATCAAATTCTAAAAATACACAAAACACATGTTGTACGAAATATCATTACACATTTGAACGTGAGGTCATACGTCTAAAACGTCACAGATAAGCAAATCACTAGATTTCTCCTTAGCAACAGAACGTCAACAGAATTTGAAGTGACGTTGTGACGTTGCCTGTGGAAGCGACATCTGGTGATTTCACTTTGACTCTTTTCTTGACGTAACGTTTCAGTAGAAAGTCATCCTTTGATTCTTTCACGTACAACGACGGAAAAACGTGTACCTTGACCCTCCTATTATTTTACATACCTTGAACATATTGTCCTAAATAGAGAACCAAAGAGAATGGTCAACAACTACCAGAGATTGTTAGTATACATGGTGTGGGTTTAATAGGGATTTTACAAACTGGGAAAAGGGAAGCCACAACTAAAGCAAGCTTATCGTTTGCAAAATGGAGAGTCAGATACCACCAAACCTTTCAAAACTAGGAAATGGAAAAATAGCAACAATGTAGACGGAACTATTCACAAAGGTTATTGTTTAGTTGTCTCTGGCCGGAGTGCATGTGAATCCAGAACAAGAGTCAAAATGACTTTACATTATGGTGTCAAAACGGGTTCATGAAGTCTAATGTCAAAATATCTTGCTTTTAACTGTGGCAAATACTAAATAACAGAACTGGTTAAGGTTGACATAGGGTAGGGATGACGTAAACAAGTTGTGTTTCATGTTCCATAGAACTCTTGTGACGGAATGCCGTTAAATGACCAGATGTCACCTCTCAAGGAACATGTCAAATTAATCTCAGTTCAGAGTTAAATGACATCAGTGTTATAAAGCTTTCAACATGGTGTCCCATCAATGCTGAGTTTTGTTCAGAAGAGTATGTATTGTAGTAACTTCTGAGACTAGCTAGTAAAAATTACAGCAGCTAAATGTACAGCTGTGCTTTGATGTCTAATCTACGGTAAGACCACTCACTAAGCTTATCGTTCAATCTACAAGAAGCAAAGTGGCCCAGTCAGTTCTCTATGTTTAATAGCCTACAAGTTGTCTGCTTTTGAAGAAATGGAATCAGCACACGTAAGTACACAAGACATCTATTGCTTGTGACAACAACATGGGTGCCTTGTCGATTTGCGAGATTGTGTCTAATTGGCTACAGTACAGTTGATTAGAGTCAAATTTCTAGTTAACTAACAAAAACAAAACAATAGAGGAAAGGGAATATTTAGGTACAGGAACTTATAAAACTAAACGTAAGGGACTTTATGACATGTTATTTATAAACAGTAGAGAAATCATGTTATTTACAAGATGCTTATTCTAGTGGAGCACGAGCAATACATTAGCATGTCTGAAGTTCGAACCCTTTCGGGGACAGACACCCTGTAATAATGAAATTCTAAATTAGGATATTCAACTGTTCGTAGTACAGTGAAACCTGTCATTTTCAACCACCATTCGGGACCAATTTTTACAGTCGTAAGCAACAGGTGGTCTTAAAATGCCAAAAAAATTATTGTTTCAGTTCTGTAATATCTTATCACAATTGACAGTTGACCATGAAACTCGATGGTGGTAATAATACAGGTTTCACTGTAATTCGTCAAGGGATATTAAATTTAGATATTAAATTTTCAATAAAACGTACCAATCTAGTTTAAAATATGTTCTCTAATGTATTACTCGTACCATTCTGTTTAACTGTAGAGTTTAGTACGGCAAGCTAAGAATTAGTAGTGCAGTCACTAGTCTATGGAAGCTGCACTGTTGCTCAGTACTATCTATCTGTACAGGACTAGCCGTTTCAATTCATACGGATCCAAGTGCAAACTATTTATTCAATTTGCATTGGATTAAAGTGCATGCATGCATATTTTTATCTGTAGATATGTGGCTGAACATTAGCTAGCTTGAGCTACACGTATTATTCTTATCTGAAATTTTTGGACATTTGTTGTGAGAATGACGTCAAGGAAAGGTACCAGATTCTACGTCACGCGAGTGACGTCATACATATTACATCACCGTGCATTTCCATGACGTAATACGCGTAACTTAACCCCACTATTCAAAGCTTGTTTAGTATCAAGTCCGGAAAATGTGCAAACATATGTCTACAATCTCATAAATTCTACTGCAGGTATTGCAAGTTTTTTAAATTTCAAAACGGCAAAAGTCTTCATTAAGGGAACAACTTTTTCGTCTGACAAAGCAGTGTAAGAACAGTGAAGACTTGCCTTGAGCAAGGGATGAAATTGGTTTGTTTGAGGACAATGGAAGCTTCCGCTGTGAGTTTATATTGTCGTCAAACTGATCAAATTTCTCGGGATGGCGCATATAATTAAAGAATGTAATCTACTTTACCTGGGATGCGTCACAGTTTTTGAACTCTCCGGCCCTCAGGATAAAGTTGATGTAGTCGATCACCTTACTGTTCAACATTACTGATCGGTTGTGTTGGTTGCCCTGGAAACAGAATGTAAACAATCGTGGATACATGACTGTACAATAAGCCATTATCATTCTTAACAACAATTATTTGAGAATGCTTCAATAATTTACTATTTTGAGAATTTCAGAACGCTTCAATGAAATTAACATATATTTGATTCGCATCCCACAAGTTCCTGTTCACCAAAGCTTGGAAAATGGATCTCTCAAGTTGCCTGTTAACACCCACATACAGAGTGCGCTCCTATGCGGCCGGAAACGGGTGCTTCTTAACACAATCAATTTTCTTTCTTTTTCTGAAGGGTTTAGGTTTCGTAAGGACTAATGAAAGAATAAGTTTCATTTCACTGAACCGCCCTTCCATGTAAAAAACATCATTTAACAATAGTCATATTTAGTAGTCTATATTAGCTAAAATTTTATCAGATAAAAATTAACATTTGCTTTTCAAAATTTTACATTATTTCAATACAGCTTAATACGATTAATAAATGTAAAAAATTTAGATAACTATCAAAAAGCAAAAGTAGATGTAATAAAATATCTGTAAAGAAGAAGAAGAAGAGGTGAAATCAATGGTTCAAAAACCCAATTCAAAGTATCTATACCTAATCAGGCTTTTGATAATGCAATGGTGATAAAAATACACTTTAAAGACGCTATCCCATGTTTTAGCCAGAATTTAAATACAAAAACTAAAAATAACACTTGGGGTGTGCTCTTCCTTGGACAGCAGTGTGACGTCAACTTTTGTGAAGCTGACGTCATATGTTCCAGATGGAATAAGTTTAATTTTAAGTGCGTTTCCTCCATGTAAAAAGTGCATCTCACCCTTGTAAATCACCAGTGTATTATCAACATAACTTGAGGGTTCTACCTGAATGAAAGACAAAGTCAGAAAGTACAATGTACCCTTAACACTCACAGGGGAAGATGTATGGCCAAAGTTGATCAAGTTATGGTTTATCAATTATTTAAATATTATTTTTTTCTAATTAAAACAATATTGGAAAAGAAATGTCTATGTCAGTGAAGTTTCTTCTCTGTTATGTGTCCTCTCGTCTTAGCTCCAATATCATCCAGCCAATTCACATCAAATAAATGTGGGTGTGGTTTGGTTTTGTGGAGGACATGTCTTTTCCCGATTTTTACAAGATTGAAAAGCAATTCACACTTTTCTGTATCAAGTGGAACCTTTGATGGAGGATAAAGTGAACTTTCTGAATTAAGAATATTGGGTAGTAAACACTTCCGCACATAGATATATAAAATGACACAGAATCTACACCAGCTACCTCTAGTGGTGATAGAAAGTAACATCACAAACAAGAAGCTCGCCTCATCCGCGGCACCGGCCTCATTCTGCTTACTGTTCTCTTACCTTACTACATTAGAGAGGTTAAGCATCACGTTTACGTTTATGCGTTTTAAATTCAACGCATAAAGCCGATAAACAAGGCGAAATCGTGCTGTTGTGATGAAATTTTATTTTAAATTTTTTCTCTTAAAAATGTGTTTTTATTTTTAAATCTTCGGCTTCTTATTTGAAAAGGAAATTAAACGTGTAACTTGACCTCTCTTCTCTCATCTTAAACGTATTTGAAAGCTTAATTGTATCACTCTTCATTGTAATCAACTTTATCCGTAATTTCATTCAGAAGCTTTGATGTCTGAAATGCATTAATTAATAGTATCATCTTCTGGCCGTTGATCTCTTATCGTTTGGAAATAAAAATAATCCTGCATAGCTATTAAAAGGTAAATTAAGTATTAAGTATTCCTGAAATGGGTGTCTCTCCCTCTTTAACTCCCCAGTAGCAGCTGGGATGTACCCACTTAGCTCTATTGTAAATGTCTATTATTGTTAAAGGTGTATTAAAGATTTGTGTGTTTGTGTGTTAAAGATTTATGTTCAAGCCAATGTTAGATGAGCTTTTTAATTCGTGTTATATTCATTTATTTTCTAGGGTAGAATTATTTTATTAAATTCACTAAAAACTAAAACGTCCACTGTTACAATTTTGAAAGTTCACTTAGTGTTAGTATCTATTTGATATTATATCATGGTAATAGAGTTAATTTGTCTAGTGTTATTTGTTCATTCCCATAACGTTTATCAGAAATTAGTTTGATCAGAATTCTCTTTGTTAATTTCACAGTTTCATTATCGTCCTAGTTATTCAGCAATATCATAGTTATGCGTATGATACTAATATTTAGCAGTGCTCTGTTAATGAGTTTGAAGCTAAACTTTCAATCCGGCCATGTGCAGCTCTTACCTTAGTCTACAATCTATTTCTTACAACTATTATTTACTTTTCAAGATGAAACCAGTAAAACGGCTACTGTGTCAAACAATAGATATCCATATTCAGTACACTGAGTTACATTGTTTTCAAAGCACTTAAAATTTAGCCCTCTTTTTAAAAAAAATACTTTACGAAGCATACAATACTTGTGAAACATTTACCATGCACATGCATTACATACAGTCAAGCGTAAAACAAACCAAACAAATGGAATAAAGCATTCATATTGTAGTATGCATACTTATCTGACCACAAGAGAACTATGTAGCCAATTCAGAATATTTCTAAGCTAGTGATTTACCGAAATCCGCAAAAATTTGCTTGTGTTTCAATAAATTTGCGTATTTATAATTATGCAGCATTTTGAAATGTGCTTATTCTTTTGTGCTGTATCTTCATGATATACAATACATGCATTTGTAGCTCTTATATCAGTGTTTTCTACTCATAGATACTGCTACATAATTTCTCTACTCTGTGTGTCAGTTTGTGTAAACAAAGAAACTAAATAAAATCAAAAACGATATCTGTCCATTTCCAGTTATTTCAACACGAAGTATCCGTATGAAAGTGTAATTCTATTGCTAATAAACCTGAAACTTTCTGGTGCTTATGGAAATGATCAGGTATCCCTTTTAAACATTAGTGACTAATGTTGATGTAACCTTAAAATTTAAAGAAAAAGTATTGGCGGATCCAGGTATTTAAATACAGTTCGTTTTCATAAACTTGACGTTCATCCTTTAACACAACAACAAGCGTTAAATGTTGGTTTATTACCTAACGATACCATCAGCTCGTTTTCACAAACTTAATGCCCATCCATAACGCAACAGAATGAATACTGAGTGTAGCGTTATGTTGGTTAAATATATAACGCTACCAGACCAGCGTTATGTAATAAACCAACATAGTGCAGTTGTTGCATTAAAGGATGGGCGTTAAGTTTATGCAAACGAACTGATACTGTATGGGCAATTTTCGGATCCGCCACTGACTGTAGAACGGTTGAACAGTAAGCAGACTTCAGGCCATAGATACAGATAGATACACATTTACTGGTGCCGTGTCCCACAGACTGACGGACGGACTGACTGACATACCACAGTGAACTCATTGAGAGTTTCGAACAGTTGTATAACAAGTTCAATGTTCTGAGGGTTAATATTGGAGTAAACGAGGGCGACGAATCCTGTCGTCTCGGCGACGATGTTGAAGGATTTCATGTTATCTGGCTGTTCCCGCAGATAATCCTGGATGCGATAAATAACAACGAGAAAATAACGTTTAGTTCTGTACTGTGTATTACGAATAGATGGCAGCATTGAACAACACCAGTGTCGCGTGCAAACTTCACAAGATGGCAGCACCTCCTGATGTGCGTGTGAATTAGTCACATGGGACACCTATAGTTACTCCACATTCATGCTTCTTTTGGATTTTTGGAGCAGTTGCAATGAAATAAAATAGAATTTGATCTAAATTAACCGTTCACTTGAGGATATTTTTCTCAAGTGAGGTCAATTCATAATGGAACTGAATTTCTGATGGAGCTTTATTCCTGAATATGGACCTTTGAAATCTTTTGTGTCATTGAGAACCAATGATGCCATTCACACATACACCACATGGTGGCACCTCTTGCCTTGTTTGTATACACACTGATTGATAAGCCAATACTGCCATCTGTCGCTTAACTCGTGTACCTACCACAGTGAACTCGTTCAGTGTTTCGAAGAGCTGAACGACCAGCTCAATGGTTTGGGGCTTTATGCTGGAGTACACCAGGTTAACGAACTGAGCTGTCTCCGCGACGATGTTGAAGCTCTTCATGTTGTCCGGCTGTTCTCTGAGGTAATCCTACGTGTCATGGGTGTCAAACAGCATTATACATCAATTCTTATCTATTCTTTGTAATCCTCCTTTCTTTTCATTTAATGTGCCATTAATTAAATCTTTTAGCGTTAATAATAATTGCATAACATTCTTTACCAACAATAGCGAAAAATAATTTGATATTATCATATTAGACTTTCTGAAATACTATCTTTTTTTAAATAAATATTGTGAAAATCTGAAAGACAAACCAATTTATTATACAATTCACAACCATTTCCGTCATAGTTTAAATGTCCGGGAAAAGTGACTACAAATGTGCCATGCATAGTTATGCATAACATTGTTTTAACCGCAATGCTCAATTCAAATTGCACCTTATTAGAGACAAAATGTTTTTGTAACTTTACTTGAATAAAACTCAGTTCTAATCTAAAACACTGGTTACGTAGTCTATTACAAACATGCCTCATTGGGTGAGTTTCCTACCTGTAGTCCGCTGTGTTGTCCGTCACACATCCTCGCCAGCACCCTCAGCACCAGTTCTATGTAGCCGTCGTCCTTCTGGTCTATCTCCTCCATCTCCTCCTCCTTCAGAGCCGCCATCACATTGTTCTCTTCATTTTCCATCTCTTCTTCCTGCTCCTGTTCAATCACATCAAACATTTCAATAACATCAAACATTATATCAATCACATCAAACATTTCATCAATCACATCAAACATTCCATCAATCACATCAAACATTACATCATTAATATCATGTTATTTTGATCAACGTGGATCCATTTTAGGAGCCACTGGTACCCTCTCTTTCGGACCTCCGTGCCCTTTGGTTTCAAAGGGTGTGTAACGTCGCTTGTGTGGTCACTCTCTTCCGTGCTGTGATTTTCATAGTCACTTTTGACAGGTATCCACGTTGTGCTCAATAAGAGCATACACTGAATACGGGTGTAAGCAGGCAGTCGGCACGCTCCTCATATTTTTATAATATCGTACTTAATATCTTTCCTGTCTGTTTTTCTTACTATCTCTTAAACGTAACATCTCTGTCTCCTGACGAAAAATTAATTAAATCTAAATGTGATCTAAATTTAAAGCTGAAATATTCCTATCTTTCTTTGTTTTCTGTTTTTGTACATACAAAACGACCCTGACCTTGGAGGGTGGATCGATGGTGACCTCCATGGCGTCCATCTCTATCTGCTCAGCGTTAATCAACGTCTGTGAATCCTTCATCTTCTCGTTAGTAAAACCGTTCACCTTCGCCTGCAATATATCAGTGGATTTTATTCAAGTTGATTCTGTCCAAAACAATTCAATAAGAGGGTGAACCCAAGGAAAATTTGCTGTGACTGTCTACAAGGTAAAGTGTCTGTAGTTTTGACCCAAAACAGAATGAAAGTTTAACCCAAGAAAGATTTTAGTTTGCTGAATAATAGAAGATAAAATGTTTTATGGAGCAGAAGAATTCAGATCTTTCTTAATTTAAACCGCTTGAAATGGGGAATAATCAATTCATAAGGAGAGTTTATTGAAAAACACGATGTTTGTATCTCAGAGGTTCTTACATACAATATGTAATACAGCACTACTCCTAGTGCCATATGTTAAACCCTACCTCTTTTGGCTTTTTCTTCTTCGGAGGTTTGTTACTCTTCTTGTTCTGCCGTCGTTTCGCCGCTTTACTCTGTAGGGTTGACAGACTCACCTTCCTCTGTAAGGGAGAAAAAACAACAACGTTTTAACTTTATCTCTTCAAAATTGTAGTGAGGTTAAGTTACAAGTGTGAAGTTAACGCAATATCATACGTCTGGAACGTAATGTTGTCAAATTACCAGAGTTCGTCCTAGTTGGCAGAATTTGACATTTCTCATGCGGTATCTGGTAATTTTGCTTTGTAGTATCCAAAGCGTTCTCCCAAAATAATACGTGCAACTTAACCTCACTATTGTACGTTTCCCACAAAGTTCATGCAATAAAAAACAATCTAAAACACTGAATATTAAGATATTTTACCATCACCAAATTATTGTGAAATGTTATAATAAACCTAGATGCACATTTTTAAAATAATTGCTGTAAATAACTCTATTCAATAGAAATTGTCCACTTTGACTCAGTTGACATTTCTAAACGGATTTTTAAGTTTTTATTATATTTTAGAAAGAAATATCAATTTATAATTTAAATCTTAATCTTAATAGGGAAGCATACTTCATGAAGAAAAATCAGAAATATTCCTTTATGAGCCAAAAGATAAAATTAACTTCAATGTCTATTATATTTTGGTGATACTTGTGGCCCATAAAATAAATATGTATAACTTTATGTTTATTTTATATTTGAGGCTTATGATATAAGGTGGTTGTCCAAGCAAGGTTGTCTTCAAGCATGGTGAAATCTTGTTCCTAGTAAAAAGCGAAAAGTAGCAAAGCGGGATATTAGTAAGCTGAAAGCGACTCAAGCACCACCTAGTAAAAACTGCTGTAAACACCCATGCATGGTTCAGACTGAAAGGAATGGTTGTATTTTGTTTTGTTTTTATTGTCTGTCAAATGGAATTCACAGATTACGAGTTTAAGAAGACCAAAAACAACAGTTCTGATAATTTCACATCTTCAAATTATTTCATCACAATCGTGATAACAAGGAGATAATCTATCGGTGCACCGAGCTTCATGCCGCCATTTTGTTTGTCATATGACGTCCAGGCTTTTACTGGGGTTTGGAACCTTGCCAGGGAAAACAACACAAAAATCTTGTGAAAACAGAAAGCTGAAATGCCCTTTATCGGGCATTCAGCTCAAAAAGCTGTCTATTCAGATTATTAAAAAATCAGAATTTACATAAATTTAGAATCACTCGACAGACAATTGCTGGAGATTTTAGGAGTTAAAGTCTCTGAGGCTGAACAGGAACAACATCATATTACTCCTACACAGGAAATGACGTCATTTCTGTTCTCAACTAATCAGCGAAAAAGTTGAAGAGATACTCTGTGAACTTTTTTAAACTTTAAAAACTGAAATCTTTGGGATTTGTTTTTGTTAATGTATTCGATTTTTTTCGCTTATATTACATCTGAGTCACACAAGGGCGTTATTTGCACAACTAGAAGCAACTCAGGACTTAACTTTCTCTGCCTAAAAGTTGTCAAAAATAGTTATCATAGCAGGCAGGCAGCAGCCAGATAGAGACAGGCTGGAGATACAGCAGCATAAATGTGAGAATAGGAGAATATTTTGAAGAATCATTTGATTGAACAAATTTGTGTTTGGTTTTGATCAGAAATGAACACTACATGCTAATATGAAGACAATAAGAGGCCAGCAATTTAGAAACCAATTCTGTCTTTCACACCTATCTGAACTCTGGCTGCCATGCCTGTTGCCTCAGTTTCAGGTGCATTTTCATATCAATGTGACATTCATCTCTGTACATCGTAAGACAAAATCAATCTGTTTCATAGTTTTGACCATTGTCAAAGAGTTTTGCTGTTGTGTCGTCTTTTATTCATGTGTCTTGCGAAAATTACAAAAGGGGCACCTTATTTTTACGTTTTAATTCACTTCGATTTTGTCTTACTTCACTGTATTTACATTTGTTTTTTCACCCTTTGAGGCGTAAAATTAACATAAACAAAAACACTTTAAGCACTACTGCAATATCTGTTAATAAAAATAGTATGGACACAGTAAGTACTGCTCGGCGCCCATGCAGCCCACTCAGCTCTGTACTATGTATGTACAGACAGAAACAGCTCGTACAAGCCAACATAAAGAAAAGCCAACAAGTAGTCAATCAAACAACGGGGAGGCTGAGCAACTCGTCTATACGTCTTTCCAAACGTTTTGGAACGTCTCATTAAACCATCTGATGAAATGAGCTCATTTTGAAACAGCAGAAACTCATCATGTTCTTTAGTTCAATGAAAAAGCATATTGGGTCGAAAAATACGCAAGTTTAATCCAATGTGTCAAGATTCCAACCAACAGCTAAGATGACGTCACCCTGGACAAAGATGACGTCATAATGTCTGCTGAGGTGGAATTTACTCATTTCACACTGGAATTTTTCCGGACTTTACATGTCTGTCAGAAGATGAAATGTTCCTTCATTTCCCTTCTCTTAGAAACAATAGAGCTTTGTGAAAAGCACAACATGAAATTAATTATATTGTTCGCAAAATGAAGTTCATTTCAGGAACTGCATTTTGACATTTTTTAAAGTATCATAACGAAGACGTAGACAAACGTGTTGCTTTGCCTCATCAGCATTTGTATTTAGGCAGACGCAATGGCTTATTCGTTACTTGCCCCTTGGCCGAACTTATTCCTCTTGAGAGCGTTATCTATAGCCTCAATCTCCTGCGGCGGATGGACAGACCGGTGAAGCGTTAAATAGGACGAATAAAGGAGAGAAAGAAAGGAGGAGCAAGAAGAAAGAAAGAAAGAGAACATATGATTAATCACATACGTCATCAGACACAACTAGGTCATTATTTGGGTCAGCCTGTTCGTCCTAGATAATCATAAACTCAATGTAATAAGTAAGTAACTTATGTTTAATGTATTGTACATAACGGTGTTCCCTTTGTAAACCACGGGGTGGAATCAAATGTGGATTTGTTCGCATGGCTGGATTTTATCGCTTGTAATTTGTGATTGCAAAAGTTGTGAAAAAAACTTTGTTCTTTCCCATTGAACAAATTTTAACACAGTTTTGTCGTTAAATGTAAATTTGCACAACAGTGGCAGATCTAGCATTTCATGTAGGAGGTGGGCCCCATTAACATTCTGTCGCAAAGCCACAAAATGAGAGCAAAAACTGTAAAAAAAATTCGAGCTGGCGCCACCCCATGGATCCGCAAATGCACTGTTTCAATGGGATGTGTGATCCTTAAGTATCCGACGAAACCAAAGTGTGCACAACTGCACCCTATCGGATTTAGCTGCAAAACTGTGTTGAAATTCACTTCCACAGATTTGCTATGGGCGAATGATTTGTTCTCAAAGGATGAAATTCCTATCAGTTTGGAGACAATAACACATCAAAAGCACAACGTGGAATTCTTTTCTTCTTTCTTTTGTTGTGTACGTTTCCAAACTGATAGGAACTTCAGGAGCTGCTGCGAATAAATCCCCGTCAGGCGAACATATCCACACTGGATCCGCCACCCTGTAAACGGATTGTAACGGATAATAAGACAAGCCGACCCTAGTTACGAGCACCGTGACCACACCCATCCTGTAGAGTAACATATTGAATTCCTTGCTGCATATTTCAATCAATTTGCACAGAATGTTTAAAATAAAAACTTTCAATTTTTTTTTTTAATTTCTCATTTCAAAAATCTTTAATGTTATGATTTCAATTTTTAAAATTTCAATCATTTTTTTTTCAAATATCAAAATTTTTCCAAATGTTTGAAATTGACCCAAAGCCATATTTCATACTCGTTTAATCTTTATTTTAGATCTGAATTACTTGTTTTTTATAAGTTGATAATTCATATTGTTAAAAAGGCAATATGCAACAAAGAAGATAAGAAACAATTTTACAATTAAACACATTAGGTGAAATAACATAAAAGAAAGTCTTCAATTTTGACAGTTTTACCTCATAATGACCCTTATGTAAATTTACCATTTTCACTGTAAGATAAAACAATCAGTAGAAGGCTATCCTAAAGTCAATTGCACCTTGGAGTCAAAAGTTTTATTGGAAGGCACCAGTTGTAACCATGAGATTTTACAAAAATATATGTGTACAGTTAAAAGCAATCATCATACTTTTTCATGATTTTCATATTTGTTAAAAAAACAACAAAAATATTGAAAAATGCTAATTTAGGCTTAAATGTCTTTTTGAATTTTGGAATTGCTTTTAACTGACCCCTTGACAAGTACATAAGTTCACAATATCTAGTGTATTATTTACATGGACTTTATTTACAAAATTATTATTTACACAAAACACTGAGTGTTTTTTAGTAATTTTGCAGAGACTATTAGAGGCATTGGGTACAGTGTTATGTAAAAATTCTCAAAATTCAATATTGAAAATCAAAATCAAAATTATAACAAAAATTTATCTTTTCTGGACATCCTGAATGTTAATTTTGAATCTCTGGGAAGGAAGGGACATCAATACTAGAGGGTAAAACGTAAATTCTTTACTATTGTATACTGCATAGGTTTAAAGAAGAATTTGAGATCATATATTTTCACAGCTTATTTTAAGGCTCCTCTTTCTTGGTATTTACTAAATATTAATGGTTATTTTCTTGTAGAGCTTTTATTTCTGTAAAGACTTAGAATAATGGTAAAGGGATAAGGGTGACACTTCAGTAACTATAATCCTGCAGTGGTTATGGGCATGTGATGGATATTTTAGGGGAAGTTTGAATTAACTACCTGGTGCTTGGAAATATTTAATGGGATTTCTATTACTATTATTGGAAATAATGTTACTCAAATTGAGAACATTATGACATTCACATTATGCTGTGTTGTTGTTCATCTCAACTCCACAGCATAAAATGCCACTCACACATTCCCAATTTAAGTAAAAAAATGTTGGTACTGTTGGAAAGTCTGAGTTTGTTCCACTGTAAATAGTAATTGGATTGTTCATGATGCATTTAAATGTATGATTAAGTGTACTTGGCAAACATACATTCTTATGCATAGTCGAATAGAACCTTCAACATTTATTAGACTTGCTCCATGAACATAATTTGACTCTATACAGTGCCCTGTACTGCATGACATGTTACAGTACTTTGTTTGATAATAATGCATTACATCTCAAAGTATCTTGTAACACGTCATTCTGTTGGTAACGAGGGTAGACGCTAGATTTTACGTCATAACGTTTAAAACGTCATAGTAACGTTACGTCATGAAATACGTAAACTTGAAATCACCGATTCTACGTCAGCATCACCGTGACGTCATGACTTGAAACGTGTGCATAGAATCTCGTGATTTCCACAAACATAACGTCGTGTGACGTTTAGACGTAACGTAATAACGTGCAGCTTAACCTCGCTATTGTACACACATTATGCTGTGTACATGGAACAAGGCTAACGTTCAGTGGCGTCACTACGCGTGTAGTTCTACCCGTACCTGTAACGCGCGCCGGCCGACCGAGATGGAGTTCTGCATACTCTTGGTCTGCGCTAGCACCTCTTTCTGTCGCGCTCTCTGCTGGGCTGCCAGCGACCTCCTGTTAATGAGATTACCCACAGGCACGATTAATTTTAACAAAGTTGTATTAATTTGGCTTCTTTTCTAGATAGGAAAAATTGTTTTAAAAGTCCATGTCAAAAACTCATTCTCAATTCCATTTAATTTCTTCAAATAAACATCAGATGCTAACGTAATGTTCTGTATTGATGTACAGTAGAACCTGTTTTAACAAGCCATTGCTTTGAGCGGCCACATGGCATTTACAGCCAACATGTGGGTTCATTTCTTATTTTATGTTTTATGTAACTCATTAAAATCATCACGTTGTGAGGCCACCTTTCATTTACGGCCAATTTACGTTGTAAGTTGGGGTGGCCCCCCAAAGCAGGTTCTACTGGAAATGAATACTTTGATGTTATCAAATTGACAGTGATCAATAATTCCGCTGATGTGTGCTGCAGTAAAACCCGTCTTGAGGTACACTAAGATCAAAGGTTCAATCAAATGTTCAGATACTGATTTCTTAAGTTTCTTTTTTTAATAATTTTTTGTTGGACCAGGGACCATTCGTGGGACCACTAATAACCCCTGATTCGGAATCCCGTGTAACCTTCCCCATCGGTTTTAAATCCAGGGTGAATCTCTCCCCTGCACTCTTACTTGCCTGTGTGCAGTGATCCCAAAGGGCACGTCTGGTGCGACACCTGCCTTTGCCACCAATAAAGGTGTACACTGTATAATGGTACAATTCTTACCTTTCTTTAATGGCGAGCGCTGACAGATGCATTCTGTTTCTTATTGCGGCGAAGAAACTCTCTTCTCTCGTGTGCAAGAAATAGTGCAGCAGCGACGACTGAAAGGGAATGGGATATTTATCTTGTTGAAAATCCTTTTTGCTTTGTGGGCAATGACAATTATCGAAGGCAGGAGGAATAGGCCTAAACTTTTCTTTTCTTCAGCAATAATTGAAATGAAAACGTTCTAAACTTGGCCTATGCGTTTGCATTACACTGTCATATGCTTTTTGAGTTGTGTACTGCTTTAGAAATCAAATAACAAAATAATCTACAGCATATTGGTTTTTCTTGAACTTTAAGTCAACTACATAATTATAGTAGAACTTGTGTTGAAAGGCATCTTTTTGTACGGCATACCTGTTTTTCACGGCAGTTTTTTGTAAAACGAATTATTAATATTCATACTTATTTTATCTGTCTTAAACGGCAATCCCGAAATTTACGGCATTTAGGAAATCAGGATGCTGCTAAAAACAGGTTTTACTGTATGTAAATAATAAGACTCCCCAGATTCTCCATGGTAATTTACGCACCTGGACACTAACGTTAGCGTTGAACAGCAGGACAGGTTATGCACGGTGCGTGATGTGTCCCTGGACGGAGAACGAAGCGCGTAGTTGGTCAAGGGGTGTAATTGAGACTGTTACAACATGTTTAAATCTCACTCACCTGAACACTGGCGTTAGCGTTGAAGAGCATGATGCAGGTGAAGGCAAGCACTTCCTTGGCGATGTGATCGCTCGGGCGCGCGAGATGCGGTAACGTCTTGATGACGGCGCCCATGGAGTTCAGCTCGATCTGCAGCTCTCGTATCAACCCTATTTGTCTGTAATGTAAAGTGTGTTTGAATAAAATTACGAATGAATGTGTACGTGTAGTTTTTCGTATTTCTTTATTAGGATTAATTTTTTTTTTATATTTAGTGAATGAAGTGAATGTGTGAATATGTTTTGTTTTGAACTGAAACTGCCGTTATAAAAATGGTGCATGTTTCGGACCTAAATTACAACTTCCTGCCGAGTAAACAAGCAGTTTGGGATAAAACTATTGCAGCAATAGAGGATTAAGGGTTCACAAAACTGTCACATACTTTTTGTGTTGCTGAGGATCCTCCTCCCAGTCGTCCGGAAGTTTCCTCTCCTCGTTGTGGATGACGGCTCTGAGCAGCTGCAGGCACCGGATGTCCAGCTCCTCCTGCTCAATGCGCTGAGAGTCAGACACCACCTTCCGACAGATGGCGGACGAGATTCTGTCCCAACAGAAAGAGGGGTTGGATAAAACGCCAGTAGAATTGTTTCAATTGTCCAATTATCTAAGAGAACGAAACTTAATGCATAAAGTGTTGATGAAAGCAAAAGAAAAATAAGTGTCAGATTACAGGATGTAAGACCTCACAGTAGATGCATGGAGTGATTTTCCAACTACCACCAATGAAAAATAAGAAAAATTGAGAGAAGTAACTGTTGCACGGAGAAAGAAACAAAAGGAACCAAAGATAATGAAAAAGATTTACAAGATAAACAGACAGGTATTGAGTAAGAGAATCAGCGATAGGTTAAGAAAAACTGAGAGACCTACAGACAGAGACTGATGAATTAACACATAGAGAGGGAGGACAAAGGGCTCGGCCACACCAAGCTTTAGCGTTTGCTTTTGCTTTTGCTTTAGCGTTGGAAAATGATTGGGTT
>JBCAUI010181417.1:0-12986 GCA_038406195.1 Haplosyllis anthogorgicola
ATCAATCCATTTGTCCATCTGTCAATCATACTTTCTGTCAATCCATACTCTCCAAATACTATTGTTTAAAAACTGTATCCATACTCTCCAAATACTATTGTTTAAAAACTGTAAATTGTAACTTTAAAACATCCAAATTATTTTGAAAAGGACTTTACTGTGCATACTTCCAATATTCTGGCAATAGGTATCACTTTGGTACCAAAATAAAAGTTAAAATTCAATAACTTCATAAATCAAAAAAACTTGTTCTTGAAGGTTACAGGAGGTCAAATTATCATATTATCACTCAGTGAATTATACTTCAATCCAAATGTTACATTGAACATTTCATGCTTATTGTATCTGACAAAAATGTCGTACACAATAACATGCGGCGCAACTGAATCATAACTCAACCTGAACCTCAACGTTTCCAGGTTCTCTTATAATCAGTGTTGAGAAGTATTACCAATCCACAGCAATCTTCTCAACAGAGATCTCACCTAACTTCAGTGTAATAAAAACACTGAGATGCCATTTTATGGTACCAATTTTACACCTGCAAGGCAAATGGCAAACCATGCTGGATCTGAGAATCGAAATCGACAATCGATTCACTGAAATATCTTGGGATAAAACTGAAATAAGGGATACATAGTCCATTAAAGTGGACTTAATGGTTAACTTTACAGTTGAAAATCACAACAAAAGTCTTGTGTTTTGTGGACAAAACTACAATAGTGAACCAGCCATGTTACATGGAATCAGCATGTTGATTGCAAAGATCTTATCATGTATGCCATGCAAACAGATGATGAATGATAAGAAAGTATCCAGGGAAATAAGTGAGAAAATAATGTTAAAACATTATCGATTCCTCGGATACGATTCATGCGTTAAATTTCAGTCACGCGCACGCAAACTCTACTCTGGAAGTTTCACTTCACGTCACGGGAAGGAAACTTAAAAAAAAGTCCAAAGTGCTGTTACCAGTCAAATGTGGATCCAGGGGCGCACGGCTCGTGCGCCCCCAAATTTTCACGCGGGGCTGTTATTACGTAAAAATTTACTCAACTCGTAAAATATCACCTTACTAGACATACAATAGACCCTCTCGTGAGGGCACTCAATATTTAAAGGCAAATTAAAAGAAGAAATGCGTCAGAAATTAGTTATCAGTATTCACCGTAAATGTGGGAAAATGTTCCAATAAAACAAGTGGTTCAATGCGCTTTTTCCCACAAGAAAAACCAGAGATGACCAGTCGGTACACAGAGCCTCATGCCGTATTTGCCAAGAAGTGTCTAAGTCCAACACGAAAATATACTGAATCTTTTTTCCCAGAAAGTGTCTAAAATTATCGTAAATGGGGGTGGGGGGGGGGGGGGGGAGGGGGTCCTGGCCCACCTTTTCTGTAATGGCTGCCTGAAACACAAATCAAATCTCTCATGAAAACAGAGAGCATCAGTGCCGTTTGGGATGAGGATCAAAAGGAAGCATGGAAAATTGTACGGATCATGGTTATCGCACAAGCAAGTTACAGTATTACCTGGTATTAGGTGCTAAATACTATACAACCTATAAACATGAACATCAATTTATACCGTCAGATACAATCCTCTGACTGTGATATACTTATTCCAGTACTTAGGGCCATTTTTCTGTTTAGCCTAAGCCCAGGGCGTATATAAATAAATAAACGTTAACCAGTTGAGAATTTGCCAAGTAAGACTGAGAGTATCATCACATTATTCATATATAATGGAATAGATTAACCTGAAAATAAACAGTGGAAACATGTTTAGCTTTAGAGATGGATCACAAAGGTGAAAATTAATGTCGTTGGTTTTTTGCCCGTGACGACGTAAAGATGACCTGGTCATTTAAATTTTAAAAAAAAAGATAAGAAGTAATAATAATAAAAAAATATATAAATACTTACTACTTTTAATAAGAACCAACAGCTTAGTGAATACCTGTTATGTTCAAATCTTAGTTTTTTGTTAGAGAAATTTTGTTCAGAAATATCTTTTAAACTTAAGACCACGTCATACTTTTAATTGTCACGATCAATGAAAAAACTTTAAAATTAAAATCACCAGTTAAAACGATATTTCTACTTTTCGAAACTTATTTATGATGCATTTCGTGTATTTGGGATATGACATTTGAGTTTTGTGGAAGCATCACAAGTGTGTAATAATAAACAATCTTTGCTTCAGGATAGTAAAATCATCTGGGTGATAATGTTTCCGTCAATATTTCCGAGCCGTATCTTTGAAGTACGATTTGTACATGTATGAAGCAAGGAATGGCCACTTTGCCTTGACCCTGGAAAGACCTTGACCCAATGATCAATCACTCTCCCACGGCCGCAATAGAATCCCTGTGTGTGTAGTAATAGGAGATTTTATTTATGCTGACTTCAAAGTATTTCATCTGGTTGAGTCATTGGTACCATGTCACATTGTGGATTGTTTGCTGTTGAAATTCTGAGTAATTTTGAGTTACAGTTGCACATTGGCAAAAACTGGTACAACTTGTGAGGCTTGTAACCATTTGTGTCCGAGAAACGCAAGCGTCGATTTCCACATGAGGATTTGATTCTAGAGTAGCCCTTGGTTTAACAGAAAATCCTGGCGCTTTTCGCGTCCACACTTTCTGTTATGTCACAGATGCGATTCACTCCGACAGGGAACTCGCCCAACCATGTATGGTAAGAGCCAACATTTTGCAGTTGGATGCGATCACCTTTTCAAAATTCCTATTCAAAATAATAATTGATGCAAGGAGGTCTTCTTGCAACCGGCCAGAGATTTTTGTATATTTACGCAATAGTTCGATGATAGTTAGAAATGCACCTGTGAAAGACTCAAGTCCTGCGATATGTAGCTTTACAATTGGATAAAAAGATTCTAAACGACTATGACTACTTCCATCAAAATGTCCTGTTGGCATTCTTCCTGCACACTTCCTGTTTCTTGTTCCACGGGAGCCCAGTGAGAGCTTTGAGCTGGAGTGGGTGTGTAAGCAGTGAGTTCTGCTATCACACCTGTATGATAACAAGGAGTACCCCACTCACACTCAACTAAACGGTGCGGTACTCAGAACCGACACTGATTGCGTCGAGTGAATTCCTTCGAACCGTACAGGTACGATAAACGTACTTCTTAACGCTTTACAATGAGTGTTGTATGGTGGACTAATGCCGAAACCATCAGTACCCACCACTTCAGACTAGGTTCGATTCCTAGAACTGTGTGAGGATTCTGTACGTGTGTGCAAAAATTTCACGATTTTACATTTGGAGTGCATGTACATGTAGAGGAGTCGCTGACAATATCAGCCATGTCACAACAGAAGTTTACATCAACATTATGACAACCTACAAAGTTATAACGCTGCCTTTTAAGTACAAAGTTGCCGTTTAAGTGTATTTTGAATCAGATCAATCAATTATGCATGCCATTGGTGTTAGAAAAACAATTGCACCTACATTAAACGTAATTTAAAATGTATTGTGATCATATATTAATTGGCCAAAGAACCGTACGGTTTGTCAACAGCAATTTATATTTTTAGCCCCCGGACAGAGAACTCACCCAACATTGGTGTGAGCAATTAGATTAAGATAACAAGACAAACAGCTTCCGACAAATAATGTCCTCTGCTGCAAAAGTAAAAATGATTCAATTTTAAAATTCAAAAGAAAGAGAAGAATTAGATATGACGGAATATACCTGTACAGACTTTGGATGACCGCTGCACCAATGCAATGCTGATTTGGACCCATCAGAAAAACTACATGAAAGCAGCATGTTATGGTACAGTACATTTAATCCAACTCGTCTTTCAGCATAGAGCACTATTGAATTTTGCAAGCTGATACCGAAGCTATTAACGTTGAAACGATCGGATTCTACGATTCTTGAATTTTGATAAGTAATTGTTGATGGTGATGGATTTTGCAAAACCTTTGCAGAACCTTACACGAGTTCAGATAGTGTACATTAGGAAAAAAGTAAGCTGAAAGAAATTAAAGAAAAACTGGATTTTTTTTACAAGATTTGTGTTCATCCTAAGTGCGTAGGAATGTGTATCTTGCGTTGAGATTAAACACAAATGTGGATAATTAAGTTAAATAAAAGTTCATTGGCGTGATGTTGGACTGTTGCAAAAGTTAAAATGCTAAAACTGTTCATCAAATTTAGCTCAAGGCATGGTAACATTTGGAGAACTCAAGGGTACTTAAAGGCTACGCTTTACCACAAAGTTCTTTGCAGTCGGAAGTAAAAATGAACTTTGAATTTACTTTTATAATCTCTGATATCCGTGCGATTTTTTTTACAGTGCGATTGAAAAACGAAGTAGCAACACGTTAAAGATGGATATTGAGATAAGAGAACAATGAGGAATAGATCAAATCGGAAATATTCACGTCTTTTAACTCCTAACCTATGACAGGCGTAGGTGCAAATAGTCGCAAACGGAATTCCTTAGTAATGGTTTGGAAGTTGGTATATTTGAGCACTAGCAATGTTAACTAAGGATACAGAAACCTCTAAAATGGTTAAAAAGGATAATAATGCCAAAGACAAGCGGAAATTTCTGGTTAAGATGGCTGTACAGCTTAGCAGTGGTGAGTCTGAAATTCGTCAACGATTTCAAATGTTTGTAGGTAATGAAAATACAGTAGAACCTGCTTTAACAACCACTGCTTTGAGCGGCCACATGGCATTTACGGTCAATATGTTGGTTTGTTTCTTGTTTTTTCTCATGGGTAATTTCTGAAAATCATCACTGCTTTGTGAGACCACCTGTCATTTACGGCCAATTTACGTTGTGAGTGAGGGTGGCCCCTCAAAGTAGGTTCTACTGTATGTGAAAGAGAAACTGTGTTGGGACCTCCGACATTGGAAATATCACTGTAGGAACGATACTACGTTAGAGTAAATACACGCTGGAGCCGATGTCCATCGAACGCAATATCGTTCTCTTAACTAACCCGCTAACCCGTCACCATAATCATGTATCCATAATTAGCCCAGTATGTCCAACTCTTTCGGTCTCTTGTCAGACGTGTGGACGTCGTTAGCAGTCGCAGCTAGGGCGAAGAAAGTCCAGTTTGAGCTATAATTCCCCTGCTGGCTAGTGGAAAGCATCCTCGGACAAGATGTGGATCATCGGCTGCTCCAGGCTTGTATTAAAGCGACCACTAGGTCTGGCATCGACTCTGAATGGGATGAGAACGATACTCATGATTCTTCCCAAGGGATATGTCGGTGTTTAAATTGTAAAACTCTCCAACTGTGTTTTGTATGTCTTTTTATGTTTGAGACAAAACTTTAATAGTACACAAAAAAATCAAGGTTTTATTTTGGTGTAACCAAACCATCGTAACTGATCTGGATTTGTCAATTTTTCATTGCAGATGGAGAGCAGGAGGGCATAGGGGTAACATCCCCAACCGGAAGTGCCCCTCCGGATGTGACGTCACCAACAAGTAGCCTGACGTCTGGAATGATATCACCATTGGATAAGACATCATCAGGCATGATGACACCGCTATCCAATCGAACGATAACCTCCCCGGGAAATGTGACGTCACCCACGCAAAAGGCCAGCAGTGGGGTGACCTCCCCCGGATACTCATCTGGAATGACGTCACCAACGTACAGGCATTCTGCAGATGTTTCATCGCCCAAGGATAAGGCGACCTCCCCAACACAGAGACACTCTGCTGAGATTACTTTTGGTACTTGTTATGGACCTCCACGAAAATCACCCAGTGTGACGTCACCCGTGACGTCACCTACGCAATCATCGACGCCTAGAGTTACGTCTCCAGTTCACAAGACACCCACAGGAGGAGTGACCTCCCCAACGCAGAGGTACCAACAAGAAGGGGCACTCTCCCCGACTCAAGCTGCTATTCAGGTTTGTTTCATGTATCCAATGCTTACATACAAACAATACCTCGAAACTGGGTATCCAATAACACCAAGGTCAACATATAACTTAACAGTATTCCGCCTTGGATATCTTTGTTGTAAGTGCGTGGTATACCTAGTGAATGTGCACTTGATTGCCGAACGCAAATCTACTGATTTGGAGGAAAGTCGAACCAGCATAAATAAACCTGACACACATTTACATTTGATCAGGTTTCTAGCTGTGGAATCATAATATTTATAGTAACTGTAATGTTGTAGTACAATACCTAATAATTGGACATTTCATCAAGTTAATTTTTTAGAGAATTGAGCCAAAAATTAAATTCCAATCTGCGAATAGGTGTTCAAGTGTAACATTCGTAATTACTGATTGTAAGTCAGTTATGTAAGGCTGATTTTTCTGCATACCTTGTACACCATAGCTCACTAGTCAGCAGTGCTTCTCCACAGTGGTACTACCAAGAGTGCAGGAGCAGATGCACTGTTTACTGTTTGTGCACCGTGTGCACCTCCTCCCTCACTCTGGTGAGCGACACTGGGAAGTGTATCACAGTCAGCATATCAACCTTGCAGTAACCCTTCTAAATTATAATTTTATCTATTCTCAGAACTTGGAAAATCGTAAAGCACAACAGTCAGCACAAACTGCTATATCAACAGATGCAACGCAACAAACGAAGGTAACTATCTTTACTCCTGTACATATCAGTTTACGCATGATCCATTACAGCAGCTAAAACGGCTGCAAAAATCACAAAAAATGCGGTGATTTGATGAAATCAAAATGTCATATCATTCGGAAACATCAGATGATTATCAGTAGGTATATATCCTTCTCTTCTAGTGCAGGGTTCAGCTTCGATGGGATTAAGGTATAATCCTTAGCTTAAGGTTACAAGCCTCCATTGTAGTAACTCAATTGATAAGGCGCATCCTAAAAGGACATACACTCCTCCCCGCTTATATCGATATCGCTTATATCGATATCCCGCTTATATCACCTAAACCGACCACCTTAGTATTTCCGACTTTAATTGATACGAATGCTGTATAAATGCACTGAATTTTTAATACGAGTTGACAGTTATTTATAATTGTTTATTGTTTTTCGAATGTGAGAATGTGACAGTATCGTTTCTAGCGTCATGTGGTAACATTGTATTTTATGACATCATTATGTGCCGCCATCTTAGATGACCGGAAGCTTGCTTTTTAGGCTGAAGACCACTTAGTCTTTGCGAATTTCATTCGAAAGACAATGAAATATTTTAATTGTCTCTTACACTAATCTGACCATTCACATGTGAAACTGCATTAATGTCATCCAGTTATACAGCATTTGGCCCCTGTATAAACTTAACGAAGGTCTAAGTTCTTACTGATTGCAAAACCTAATGAGTGACTTGAAACCGGTTTCCTTTGGTGTATCAAAAAGAGGGTCTGTTTGTCAGTAGGGCACGTAGAAACACAGGCTTAAGGACCCTTCCACTGGCCAAACAGGTTTGTAGAGTGGAATACAGACATCGTTCGAATTTGACGGTGGACTGAAATTTTACAGGAAAATGTCAGAAAGTTTCCATTTTCCTCTCAGACCGACTTTGTTTCCGACTTTGCATGTTTGTCCGCAATAATCTTCCTTGCTTCATACTTGGCATTTTCTCAGCGCCAATTAAGCTACAGAGTTAATACGTAATGATAGTTCGGAATGACTACAAAGGTCAGCATGATAGAAATATGTATGAAAATAGTACATAGGCCGGGAGAATGAGATGTCATTAAGTATAACTCGTCGACAAGGGTACAATTTCAACAGACGAAACAAATTTTCATTCTATTGCATTCTGTCTATATTCTGTAACTCTTAGATAAGAGCTTCACTACACTAAAGTACGCTTTTGCATGGTTTCAGTTTCAGTCTGCACCTGTCCAGAAGGATGCACGATCGACACAAGCACCACCTAGTATGAGCCCACCACAGCCTTTAATGGGGACCGCTTTTGGATCTCAGCCCACGGCAGCTACTGTACCACCAAGCGAGGTAAGGGAAGCTGTTGCGGGAGCCAAAAGCCAGGAGTTACCCCAAGCACAAAGTCCCACATCACCAGTCCCCGTGGGTGTGGCCCAAGCTGCATTTTGTCCTGGGAAGCAGGGACTTGTTTCTGCATCCACTGTACCACCCTCTACCTCAACTACAATACCCCAAAGGAAGCAGGAGACGTTCGCACCAACTCCCTTGACTGCAGCAGCAGTTAGGGCAGCTGTGGTCGAGTCAGCGGTTGCCCCAACTGCCGCAGCACAGGCTGCCTCAGCACCCCCAGTAGGTCCCTCTGTGGTGTCTCCTGCTGCAGCGGCACAAGTGTCGCCCCCTCCAGTTAAACCTACAGAACCTTCACAACAAATTGCGGACGCACGCACACAACTGAAAAAAGTGCCCAACGTAATCTATACTAAGCCGGATGAAAAGTCCGAGGCAAGTGCAATAGCTTCACAAGCTGAGTCAAAGGCAGTGACAGTTTCGAGTCCATTGTCTGTCTTTACGCAAAAAACTATGACGTTGCCAACACCAAAACTTGACACGTCCTCGGCGCCTCTCGTCATGCCTGCGGGAAAAGTGGTGACGTCACCAGCATCGTCATCGTCAGCACAAGTGGCGTCAACTACGCAGAAAACCGTGAAATCATCGATTCAAGTTTCATCACCCACAGTTTTAACTCCACCAATTTCGTCACCAACGCAGAAGGTTGAGGTGTCATTATCGTCGTCGGTGCAGAAAGCACCAGAAGGTACATTGTCGCCCCTGGCAGTATCTTCATCGACACCATCTCGTTCACCAGTTTCTTTGTCTCCACGGTCTCCAGCCTCTGTTAGCCCGGGTATACCCATCAGCGGTACCAGTGGTACTGGATCCCCGCTAAGCACCAGTCCTCTGCCCAGGACGCAGCCTCTGATGACGAAGCCAGAGGCGGTGGTTCTTACACAACCGAAAACGTTTGTAGGTTCTGATGCGTTCGCTGCCGCCAGTCGAAGTCCGACGCGCAGCCCAGCAGCCCTGGTTCCCGCAGGTGTAAAGCCTCCGGGCACCGTGGTTTACACCAAACCTACGGAGAATGTGGTGGATCAACAAACAGTCCCGCCGAAGTCCCCGACGGGCCAGGCAGGCTCCACCGTCATGAAATCCAGCAGCACATCTAACGTCTTCTCACCGATGGGAACCGCGTACGTTAGACCCAGCAGCACCAGTGAGATTGAAGACAAACTGAAAAAATTGCCACCTGAAAAAGTCCAAGCTATCTTGGAAGCAAGAAAACAGAAGAAGCAAGCTCGCTCTGAGCCTACCAACGTAGCGTCGCCTGCGAGTGCCAGCGCCCCTGCACCAGTGGTTAGTCCTATCACAGCAGTTTCTGTGAAATCACCAGTGTCTGTTGCACCGCAGACTACAACAACACCAACGCCTGTGACTCCACAGCAAGCAAAGGTGGTGTCACAAGTTCCTGCGAGTACATTAAGAACATCGCAAGTTTCTGTGACAACACCAACAACATCTCAACTTCCCGTGACAACACCAACCACAGTGGTCTCACAAGCACCCGTGACGTCACCAGTGAGTGTGACATCACAAGTTCCTATGGGCCCTGTAAAAGCGAGCGATTTAGAAGAAACACTGAAGAAATTACCTCCTGAGAAAGCTAAAGCAATGTTAGAAGCTAGAAAGAGCAAAATCCAGTCACGTCCAGAGCCAGTGAAAACAATACCAGCTGTTAGCAGTACAACTGTCGAAATGGGCGCAAGTTTCTTAAAAACCACCGCCAGTCCTACTGCACCTGTAGTCTCACCAGTTCCTGTGGCATCACCAACTGTAAGTAGTACAACGATGGAAAAGGGTCAGAGCTTCCTGAAAACCACTGCAAGTATCACGGCACCGGTTGTATCGCCAGTTGCCGCCACAGCTGTGGTATCAACGACCACTGCAATTTCACCAGTTTCTGTAACGTCAACTTCTGTATTGTCACCAGATCCATATGCAGTGTCACCAACTCCAGTAACATCACCAACTTCTGTCATGTCACCTGCTCCTGTGATATCAACATCTTTGATATCACCAGCACCTATATCAACAGTTCAGGCAACAACGCCAGTTTCTGCGGTGTCGAAGGCCCCTGTTAAGGCAAGTGATTTAGAAGAAACTTTAAAGAAATTGCCCCCTGAGAAAGTGAAGGCAATTTTGGAAGCCAGACGCAAGATGCAAGCAAAGCCAGAGCCTATCAAAGTACCACAGAGTGCACCGAGTGCCACAATGGAAATGGGTCAGAGTTTCTTAAGAACTACAGCCAGTCCTGTGGCTCCAGTGGTTTCATCAACTGCTGTTGTGTCAACCTCCATCAGATCACCAATTACTACGGTATCAGAAACCTCCATGGTGTCATCAGCACCCGTGTCGGTACCAACTCAAGTATCGGCACCAGGTCAAGTTAGTTCACCAAGATCACCAATATCCATCACGTCACCGGTTCCAATGACTTCAGCAGTCCCTGTGACAGCAACATACGTGAGGTCGCAACCGCCAGTAACAGCACCAACCGCAGTCGGAATCACACCTACAATTTCTTCTGCATCAGTGGCACCTGGTGCAGCATCACTTCATGTGGCATCAGCAACATCAACAACAACAATACCACATGTGACGTCACCAGTTTCTGTGAGAGAACCTGTACCCGTGACATCACCACCTGTGTCTGTGATATCACCATCTGTGATATCACCGGCTGGAACGTCACCGCTTCCAGTAACTTCACCAGCTGCCATGACGACATCTCCTGCACCAATCATAACACATGTTTCGACAACTGCACAGCAGCCCGCTGTGACAACTACCACACTTTCAGCCAGTACAGCTCCACTCAGCGAATTGGAGGAGACCTTACGCAAGTTACCGCCAGAAAAGGTCAAAGCAATTTTAGATGCCAGAAAGATGAAGATGAAGACGCGGCCTGCTGAACCCGCTAAGGCGGCGCCAGCATCTGTGACGTCACCTAGTTTTGTCACTCCCCAACAGTCAATGGCGGTCAGCATGACGTCCCAGTTGGTCACTATGACGTCACCAAGCACAACTACCACATCTGCTACACCGAGACTAGTGCAAACTGCAACAGCACAAAGTGCACCAAGGGTTATGACACAACAACCAACAACAACAACGACATCATTTGCCCCGCAAGCAGCTATGCAAATGGCATCAGTGTACACACCAAAACAGGCTGCGGCACCCATGGCACCAATCCCGCTAGCCACAACGACTGTGTCACCGACAGCAACCACTCCAAGTATACAACAAACAGTGACGCCATATTCAACACCAAGTGTGCAACAGGTGACATCGATGGCACCGATCCCGCTCCCAACGAAGATAACCCAGGTGGTGATGACTACTCTACCGAGTATGCCGACGATTACAACAATAAGCACGGCCAAGGTGGTGATGGCCTCGCCAGTAACAGCGACAACACAGTCGCAGATGCCCATCGCCACACATATTGTGACGTCACCACCAATATCGATGATGTCACCACCCTGGAGGACAGCAGCGCAACCAGGTGTCGAGACATCAGTGCCAGTCGATCAACAGCCGTTCGCTACACCCATGGTAAGTGTTGCATACTGTCTACCACTCCTGACAGGCCTAACTTTTCAGTGGTTATTACTGTATACTTAAATGCAACTTTGCTACCCATTTGCTATGTCTTGAGCTTTCGACAGAGCTATGAATGACTACTATCGCAAATTATTCCACTGAAAGCAGCATATTACTGGCGTACTTGCCGATGGGGAGTCACCGTTCTCCGCGTATATTATTTTGTGGTGATGTCATAATGATTTATAGTGTTTATTAGTATTTTACACCTCCTTGGGCAGCATTGTCAATTGCATAGTTTAAAGTGTGGTGATCAGAAATAAAGTAGAGAGTGAACGTTTTAATCAACATCATCAATTTCAATTTCAAACAAAAATTCCAAAACCTGAAACATGTTGCACACAGCAATATATTACCGAATTGTATGCAGCGACGAACTCTGCAATGTAATCAAAATACTTCTAAAATGCCTAATTGAAGAAAAAAACTAACAGAAAAAACTCAGTTGGCTTAGAAGATACTTTTGTGATGAATAGTATCATCAGCAAAACATGAATGAAATATGTATGAACTGAAATCAGAGCGCAAAGCCATCTTTTCACGAATGAGTGACTGCGAAAAGCTAACCAATTTCAAGATGATAGTCCCTCACATTTAATTACAAAATATTCATTTATAGTATTTAGCGTCTGATATTATTTCCAATGGAATATAGAAATGTTGCACCATTGCCAAATGAATTACGTACGGGCAAAGTCACCACCAATTACAATTACATTCATTGTATCATGAGTGTAATTTATTTAATTACAAGCTCATCTTGGGAATTAAAAGCAATTAAAATATTATCAATCAGTGAAAATTCGATACAGCAATACAGCAGTTCTTTATCTGTAGAAATACAATATTAGAATTATCCATTAGATTTACCAGAATTATATCAGATCATTTACAGTGAATATTAATATTCTTACAAATTCATCTTGAAAGTGCGTACATAAAAAGGACGATGCCCCTTCAAAAGGAAGAAGTGATGAAAAACAGTTTGAATGAGTCAGAGGAAACCTCATTATATCAATTTATTTCATTTTCCTTTGTGCGTTGGACAGGTATGCATGTTCGTGAAGAAAAAACTGGGGGTGGTATCTAAATAAACACCCCTTTCATCAGTTTGTTTCTTTTCAATTTCCTTCGGTGGTTCATAGCATGGCCTGGTGTAGAACTCATTGTGTAGGTTTTGCCATTGATCGAAATGTGTACGGTTTTTATAGTACACATTTCATTGGCGGATCCAGGATTTCCCGTAGGGGGGGGGGCGCCCGGCTCGTCAGGGGGGGGGGGCTCCACTCCCATTTTTCACCTATTTTCGCCCAAAAATCGAGAAAAACTGCATGAAAATGAAGAAATTTTGGGCCGGGGGG
>JBCAUI010181528.1:0-17325 GCA_038406195.1 Haplosyllis anthogorgicola
TAGTGGAACGAGTGGTGGGCAGGGGGTGTGGGGATGCCCCCCCCCCCCCAGGTGAGGACGAGGTGTGGAGATGAGGTATGGACCATGCGTGATAGACATTTAATCCGGCCTAGCCGGGTAATTCCTCTCGTTAAACTGGTTCCTGCATGACAGGAAGTTGAAGCAATTTGATCAGCAATTTCCATTACTGAGATCATTAACTTTTATGGCATGTTCCACTGCACATCTGATAGAGGTTTTTCTTAATTCGGACTCAAGCTAATCTGTCTAATTGGCCCAATTCATCTTCTGATAAAGACCGAACCTTTCCCTTTTCCATAACCAGTTTATTAATTTTTAGTAAACTAAATACATTTTTTATTATTTTACTAATATTGGTTATACATTTTTCATTTTTCCAATTTAGACAAATGCGATAAATTGGACAAACTAAACAAGGTGTACAAATTAACTGAGTTAGACAAATTCAGATTTGAGTTGGAAAAACCTCAATGAAAATGTTAAAATTGAGCACAGGACGTCCTTGAAATGGATATTTGGAAAATCCCACTTTTTAATAGAGGAAAAAAATTCAAGGTCAACCGTTTTCAGAAAGCTATTTCCTTTACTGAAATCACCAACTTTATGACATGTCATATTGTACATTTAATGGAAGGAAATGTTAAAAGCAAACACAGGAAATCCTTGAAATGGACATTTGGAGATTTCTATAGTAATAATATTATAGGTCAACCGCTTTCAAAAAAAAACCGTACGAGAAAGTGACAGGCAAAACCACCATTTTTTTATGTTTGTGACAGATTCCAATACGAAAAAATCGACTCGCAATCATCGCTGTAAGGACGTCCATTCTTCCACAGCAGTCATGCAAAGTGAAAATCCTCGGCTGTAAAACTAGTGAGGTCGAGCCACACGGGCATTTTCTTCTTCACGATGGTAATTCACAGAAGAAAAACAGTACACGGAATTTGTATCAGTTTGGGAACAATGGCGCATCAAAAACACAGCGTGAAATTCTTATGTCCTCTCTGTTGTTCCACACGTTGTGAAACTGATACAAATTCCGTGTACTGGTGCAGAATCAACAACAGATCATGAAATTACAATCAAAAATTTAGTCGATTTGTCTGATTTGAAAGTTTAGCGCCCCGATCAATGAGGGATGTCAAGAAGGTGAGCATGCTGTTTACACACTTAGATGTTGTCAACCCTTATTGGTGGAAAAGGCAGGTGTAGCCCCATACTTGGCCCTTGGCATCACCAAAGGCAAGTCAGAAAGAGTGCAGATGCGAGATCCACCCTGGCTTTGAAACCCATCGGAAAGATCACATGAAGTCTATAAAATCAGTGGCTCCAAAAGTAGATCGTGGTGCAACAATTTTAAAACAAATGATATGTAGGCCAAATAAGTGCTACAAATCCCGAAATTCCTATCAGTTTCGTAACAATAGCACATCAAAAACACAGCGTTGAATTCTTTTCTTTCTTCTTTTGTTCTGCACGTTTCAAAATTAATGGGAATTTCAGGATTTGACGTGTTACTTGATGTTACTACTGAGATTTCACATGCGGAGAGAAAAGGCTTAGGGAACCTGCTAAGAGCTTTAGTTTAGAATTGCAAATATTCCTGTCAAAAGAGCCGCTTAAATTGTCAGGACCTGTAATAAATAAAACACAATCCTTTTATTGTCACTGTTAAAAGAGGTGCGTGTTCAAAATCACTTCACGCAACAAGACGTATCCATGGAAACCATTACACCTGCTATATCAATTTAAATGTCCTGTAACTGGCCCCCAGAAGGAACTTGTCACAGCAACGTACGCCTGATTTTTGTTTAATTTTACCAGTGGGGTATACTCCACGCCTGTAAAAAGACTAGAACGACAGTCTCTAGACTTTTAAGATATTTATTAACTCTGACGTGAAATACTTGTAGTCTCTCAAGAGGTGCATTTAGAACTAAAAAATAGATGGCTACCAAAGATACTAATGCTGCTAATGCATAACACTAATTAACCAATAGGATAGTCTCTAGACTGTCATGTGACTGCAGCTGCAGGTGTAAGGTGGGAAGCCTGCAGTGCCCCTGGTGTTAACTCTAACTGCAGTCTTTAGACTGCAGCACTCCTGGTGGTAACTCTGACCGTAGTCTCTAGTCCTTTAACAATAACTGTCATACATTTATGAATATTCAAATTTTGTGAAGATGTAGGTTTTTTTTTAAATTCAACTGATGGTAACATTAGTATATTTAGTGGTCAGGATCTCGACGACATTTGACCGACTGCAATATGGTCAACCAGACATTAAACTCCTTAGAACGTGATTACCCAAATTTCAAATCATGGGTAATTGAACAGTTATTTTAAAATCCATAAAATAATTTCACTATACCTGACAAGTAACCTAATACAAGTGTATCACGATGTACATCAGAGAAATGAGTGTACACATTTTAATGTAAATTACCAAGACAAGAACTTAAATATGCTCAAACATGCAGAAGTAAGCTTTCAGCTGTTCAGTCCGTGAAATGTAAGTCAGTAAACAGTTTTCAGCCAGTGGTTAGGTCCGGGCAAGTGTGCGGGAAAAGGGAGAATGCAGAGGCATAGTGGGAAAAGGGTAGAGGGAGCAGTTAGAGAGTTGTACATAGTGGAATTGCGGGATGAGAGGGAGGGCATGAATTGGGAAGGGATGACTTTAGCTCGAGAAATTCGCTAGATTTTGGAGACCACTTAAATGTACATGCTGCCGACTGTCGTAATCTCTACACTGGCTCCCACCTGCTTCACTTGAAAAATTCTAGATCATCCACTACATTGGTTGTTATGGGTGTGAGGGCTACTGCAGACACTGGGAAAAGCCAAGGTTTTATTACACGAGGGTTAGCTGATGAATTAAAGGTATTATCCTCAATGAGAGTGGCCGCACATAATCTGCCTACAATGATTAAATTGTCGGATTCGTCCAAATCTCCCCGAGGCTTATGTCCCAATCCTTCGCACTTAAGCTGTTGTTTGAGAAAAGAGGAGACTAATACTGTTAATAAGACGTGCTGCACCTTTCGACTGCAGGACTTTTCTCAAATAGATTCCCTGGCACAGACTGATATTTCTAAATATGTTTTCATCATTTGTTTGTCTCATAAGAAACTTTAGTCTTGATGTCTTGACCCCTTGCTGTTTTCTGTGTTTAACATTTTCATAACTAATTACACATGTTCAACTCAATTTTTGTTGTCGTATTCATTTCAATTCTAATGGATAGTGCTGCAGCCTGTAAACTATTACGGAAATGCAATTTTACCCATAATTTAGTAGACTACATTGAAAGTTTTGTATTCAGGTTTTGTATTCCATTTTGCGAACAATACAATCTCACTCAATCTGTATTGTTCTCTCAAACAGCAACACAGTAAATTCCTGTAGTTCTCCAAGCGAAATCATGAATTATTATTAGCTTGCTTTTGATTAAACATTTGTGAAGACAACATTTGATAGCATGACTAAAAAACAATAACCATTTAAACTATGAGAGACTAGACCGTGTTCTGGAATATCGTATTCTCGGGTGTTTACATCCATTAGAACGCCATTGCATAGGCTTCCATTGCAAACAGAATTTGGCCAATTTTTATAAAGAAAAGACAGCACATCAGGAAAGATTTATTCTCTTCCTTTTTCAATCTATTTTGTAACCGTGCCATTGCAAAGATAAATTACCATAAAGGAAAGTAATCGTTCCAAATTACGAATAATTTAAAACTAGGCGTTTTTATAACTTAGAGTGAACATATTGATTGCAGTAAAGCATGAATATCAAGAGAGTGCCCGAAATCCAAATTCCCTGAGCGTCCTTTAAGTAAAGACATTTATAAAAGTAAAGGTTTGTAATGTCTTGGCAATGTCATCTGAATAAACCCATTGGCTTACAGCATATTGCAAAGGCACCAGGAGCATTGCTTAAACATAAGGAGACCTCTTGGGTCAGAAGAGATGTGTCAGCAAGTCTGGCTCTTTGTGTTTTCACAGGGGACACATTATCACCTCAGCTGCAGCTGCTGTAAGCAAATTGCACCCTCTTCTGGTCTGTCCAGCAAGACTTGAAGCTCATTGTTAAGGACCTGTTGTAAACCAGACCTCCATTAAATTAGGACTTTTCAGTTACAAAAGGCACAAGGCTTGATAAAGATGTGTCATGCTCCAGAATAAACTGTGAAGTCCAGGTCTAAACTAGATAGTCGAAGGTCCTAGACAAATGTTGAAACACTTCCATCAACTTCATGGCCAAAAGTTTGTCTCTGACCACCAAAGATTGTACATGTGTTGTTGTTGATCTTTAATCAGGTTTACTGTATACATCTCTTCCAAAAAATCATGACATTTTGTCCACTGGTCTGATTACGCCACCCCCATACCACAATGCATTTGGCTAGAAATGTTAATATTTGTAAGAATCTTCACATTACATTAACACGTTGTAACAGTCTCAAACGCACATTAGTGTAGAATCAAATACCGATGTATCCATCGGTGAATTGAATAATCTGGATAATCAATTCTAAATGTTATCATTGGATCATTGGCACTAATTATTTTAGGTGCATATTTAAATTAAATTTTATAGTTTTTAATGAATTCAGTGAACAATTTTTGTCTTCATTAAGATTTAAAAATGTGCATATTTCAATTAAAGTTGACATTATTTTAAATGAATTCAGAGAATAATTTTTGTCTTCATTAAGATTTAAAAATGGAAGTAAAGCAAGCTGGAAATCTACATTATTAGTTCAATGGAAACATCAAGGATGCAATGTAAAATTAGTATGAGTTCCTTTAAATGTGGTGTAATAATTTTGGGGAGGGCAATTCTTCACATATTTATATAGTTTTACCATATGAAGTAAATCTGATGATAAATTGGATAATTGATCAATTTTAGTGGTTCGATGATTGATGACAGCTTTAGGCCCATGACCCCACCTCTGCTTTAGTGGTGTGCGCTCCTAAGCCATGGCTGGGGAACGATACGCGCTGCTGAGACTGCGCGTTCCCTATTCTGGTACAACGTCTTGTAGCCTTCAGGACTATGCGTGTTTTCGAATTTTTAGGATATTTTTGACAAGTTAAAAGAAATATATTGGATGTATTTGGCAGCATGAGTTTACATCGCAAAGAAGTGAGGTAGGCGTAGTTTTGCCGATCACGGTTTGAAATGTTCCGAAATCCTTTTGATGTATCTTTCTTTGTAGAATGCAGAATGTCTAATTATAATCTAAAATATCAGACTTCAACAGGCTAGTCGTATGGGATATAATCTATTGCCTACTAATAAGGCAAAAAGTTGTTCTCTTACACAATATGTCAAATCTAAGAGGTTATAATCTTTAAATCTGACATATATTGCGATAATTACGTGACATTTCACATAAGTTATCATTATGATTTAGATAAGAGCTATTTGACATAGTGATTTTAGGGGTGAAAAAAGTAGAGGGGGTAAAAAGTACAAGATTCCACCCAAATGGCATTCATGTGAGGCTATGTACAAGAGTCATGGTTGCACACATCCTCTTTTCGACATGCAATATATGGTGAAAAGAACATGTAAGACGGCTGCTTACTTAGTAATTATCATACTTCTGGTTAAAGCCAAATCAAGCAAGAATGGCAACAGTTACAAGTTAGTTTTATTATCGTTAACAATGACTGTATTAGGAGGATTGACAGTATGTGGGTTTGATAATATGTCAGCTATGCATAAACGTTATGACTTATGTGATCGTGATTTTATGGATATAAAGTGATAAATTATCAACCAGACTGGACATATCATTTTTCGTTGCTGTGAACTGTAGATCTATTGCTAATGTAGAAACATTAATCATCATCTGAATGGCTGCAATGGTGAACTGTTCAGTGCAAATTAGGAACCAGCAAAGTTTAAGCCAAGCTTAGACATAAAAAAAAAGAAAAATAAGTGTGATTTATTAATTCATTAAACATTTCTGCTTTATATGTATAAAATGTCATAAGCCATTTTCCTTTACACTTTCGTATGTAACCATTGTATTAATTTCGTATCTAATGTAATACTGGTTCAGCTACATATTCGTAGCATGAACCAAAAATATTTAAATTTCATGGATGATTATTTTTTACCCTGGTTTCTGGAGAGTTGTCTCTATTCTCCTTCAGGCAAAGGTACAACCAGTAGAAAATCATCTGTTTGAGATGTGACTGTCATGTTCCCATGTGATGTTTGATAAAGAATGAGATCAAATGCCGCAGTCATCCTTCTGTGTGTAGGACAGTGACTTCTTCCACATCTTCAAACACGGTTACATTATGGATCAATCAGATGCAATTCTCTGATACTGATTCAGGGACACCATTGCAGGCCGTAAGACAGAGACTCTACTGATGAGCGAATCTTGGTCTCTTTGCTAGAAATACAGCTGGAAAATATGTTGCTTTTATGGTCAAAACGTTCAGGACCTCATACTCTCAACTGCGCAAATGGTATTCTCACTGCTGTAAGAATGGTCTTAACTGTGTCAAGTTTCAGTCTCATAGGAGACTTCAAATTATGCAAATAAATTCAGACTCGCCCAGTTATTTGCGTTGTCCGAATGTACACGCATAAGGTCTCAGATGTTTAAAGTAGACGGAAACTGTGATAAGAGTCCCCAGCTTCCTGGCAATCTCCCCATTGACCCTCTGATCAATTGATTGGGTGTGACAATGAATCAGTAAGACATCAGAAGCAGTATGCTAATATGATTGACGGGATACATCTCTCAGGTTCTTCAATAGATCAGTAGTGGGGACGGTACCAGCAATCAATGAACCAAGTTTACGACAACCGAAAATATAATTTTAAAAATTATGCGACTAATAAAGCATTCATCATTACCGTGACAAAATAAGCATTAATCATTACGTAATTCCTTCTTTTCTCCTTTTAGTAATTTTTTTATTAATTTGATGTATTGAAGTGTTAACAAATGCTTGTTTTACAAAACTATGTGTGACAGAGAGTGGCAGGATTAAATCTACTAACAATACAAATTTATGTGCCGAAGAGACAATCGGATAAACTTCCACTTAATAGCAAATGTGGTCTAGTCCACAGCTTAGATGATCTATTCTACAAAGTTAAAAGATATGGGGCCCCGTTCAGCCAATTTCCTAGACTCAATCCAGCCACTGTAATCTGTTTAGATTATGGCTCAATCAGCTTGGACTGAGTGGTTCTCTGTGCTAGAGGCCATTCATGACCATAAAAGAAAATCTTCTCAATATATTTTGTTGAGTCCCAGAAATGCATTGCCAGGAAAGCCAGTGGCATTGATGTTGTGACTCAAAGAAATCTGTTTCATTACTGAGGTTTTATGCGATGTCTTGACTTTCCTGGTCTAAATTTAATTGTGGCTATATTGTCATTCAAGTCGGAAGCCTACCGCGCACATTAATACAGTCCTACTTTTACTATACATGTATCATTGGATTCGTTTAACAATCACACTTGACCTGAATACGATTAAAAGTAAAATCAGGCGGAAAAGAAGGTCAAAAACACTTACGAATGTAAAATTAGCTTCAATGAAGCTTTATGGGAGCAATTGTAGCAAGACTTAGAGGAATAGGGCCGTTTTATATAAATTGCTACACACATCCCAAACATGTCGGTTACATCTGACACTGATTTGCCATCTACAGCTGTATTCAGATTGGCACATTAGCCTCTGTTTTATGGAGTTCAGCCTTTAGTATAACATCTTTATTTATACATGTGCCTTTTTGGACTCACTTCATCTGCTCCAAATATGGACCGGTACATATTTGTTGATTATCTCGTTTTAAAGGACTTGTTATTACAATAGTTAAATGTGTCTCACAGGAGGGAATATTATTAACTTTTTACCAGATCTCTTGTGAAACTTTTAGAAATGTATTTTTAATTTATATGTTGCGCTTCTTAAATTGCAAAACACACGCACTTGTAGATAGAAGACTTGCATGTAGTACTTTTACTTGTATTTCAGAAAATCTTTTCATTACTCCTGATTCAAGTTTTTAACGAGGTTTCTCTGTTTTTCAGGGTAAGGAATTGATAGTTCTCCAGTAATGCATTTCAAGCTGTACTCAAAATGTGTCTTCCCCAGTGAAATTCGCTTTGCCTGTTGACAGTTATTGTAGAAGACCTGTTGAAATTATAACTGATGGAAAATTTTAAGAAATTTTAAGAGTTTTGCATTTTTACTCAGAAACTTTTTAATGACTAAGAAGATAAAAATATTTGTATGCAATAAAAACTGTATGAAAAAATATGGCAGTTTTAATTCTTAAAAAACCCGAATCCAAGAAATTTAAGGTAAAAGTTGTTAATTGTATTATGTACCAAGAATGTGTACATTTTACGTTATACTTTACTTTATACTGTGCTAATTTCAAAGTTACAAATTACCCCAATTGGTATTTTATGCGGTTCAATTTAACATGGAGTACAAAAAACTAATTCCGGCCAATTTAAAAATCGCAATGATTGGTTTGTTCGCCTCAGAGACACTAGTCTGACATGTGATGACCGATGTAATTATGTTCACAGTGCTCTGTCAATACATGGATCTCAATTCCACAAAACAAACCAAGAGGAAATCGACTTCATCCTTGACAAATGAGTCCAGATCTCTTCTTTATTCTCGCTAAGGAGCTGTTTGTATTTGGCAACTTTTGTTGATTGGGTTTGTTAGAAAAGCTGATTTGTTTCAGCAGGATTGCGGGCTGTCAGATATCACACGCTTTTATTTTTGTCTGAAAAGAAAGTTTTACTTCTGCGTGTGTTTCCTTCTTTAGTCATTTCGTTCTTTTACTGGAGACAAGTCCGTGAGGTTAATAAAAGCAGACAGAATTAATTACAATCTCACATTAACAGACTGTAGCTGAAAATGCTTCAACCTTAAAGACAAAAGCTTGTTCAGGTCACAGTGTCACATACAATGTATTTACGTTTACAAATGAATTGTCGTGAAATTAAGTTATACAGATTAATCACCCATGGACTAAAGGGGTATACGAAATGCAACTCAATGCCTATCTTAGAATATTTTGCGAAATATAAATGATTGCTTGAAAAGTTAAATTACTAATTATATATTCTTGATTAGTTGGCAAATATTTACCTTCCGTATTTGTATGGATATGGCACACAAACTGATTGACAGATTTGCCTCCTCTTGTCTCAAGGAGTCAACACATGTAGCTTCTTCACTTCATCTTGAAATAGCAGTCGTCTCTTCACTCAGGGCACTTCTGTCGTGATATGAATTGTCTAACGAATATACTTTCTGTTCAGTGAAGGAAAGCCTGAAGGTCAAAGGATAATGTTGTGCAAACCAGCAGTATTATTGACAAATTTGTCCTGAAATCGAATATATCTTACAGTTTTAGCTACATCTACCCGTTATATTCCACAATTTCCCTTGTGGGTTCTCAGTGAGAACTTCTCAGAACTTCTCACGGTTGGTATTTAAAATAAACATAATCAAAGCGCATTTCTCAATGCAGCTCTAAAAAACAAACTTCTGAGCAGGACAAATAAATCATCTATGTAAGCCTCGGAAACTAAACCGGCAACCAACCATTTACAAGTTTTTGAAGTAATATTAGTGCCAAAGTGTATGTTAGAATGTGTCCACAGTTGTACCTGAGAACCTTGAGGCTACAGGAAGTTAACAGGATGTCTCACCTTGTCAGTGAACCTGCTACAGCATATAACTTAAACCAAGTTTCCAATTTCTGTCCAGAAGAAATTACTTGTTTTAACGACTTGAAGATGATACTGGACTATTTAGCCATTTGGGGATTTTTAATTCAACAGCTCACAACACCTTGGGTACATCGTGTTTTGCTATTGAAATTGATTGGATTGCCAGAAAGGTAACATCTATTGTGGTGTTGAGTCACAAGAGGTTCTCTCACCTAATAAATTCAGCGTGTGAAGTCTGGTGCATACTGATGAAGCTGTAGCGATGTGATAGCATTAACCACTACAGCCTACCAAACTATTTGTACCTAAAGTGTTTGAGGATAATAATGCGATCTATCATCTGTATTATATTTAGAGAAAGCTGACTCCGTCTGTAATGCTCAGTTAAATATACGCTAATGCTCTCAGTGAGCAAATGTTCTATACTGACTATTGGCTGACTGCTATCCATTGTCTGAGTATCCACTGGACTACTATTGGTCTCTTTTTTCTGCAAGTGTGAATGCTCTTTTTTCTGCAAGTGTGTTCTATATTCCTGTATGACTACTGTGTGTAGTTTGGTTGCAAAGACTAAGACTAAGGACTATCAACTATGCCATATGAATGTGACCTTGACTGACATCCATGACCTACTTATTGTGACCTACTTTCATAACTAGGTCATGAAGACCTACTAAGAACTATCAACTATGTTATATGAACTTGACCTTGACTGACATCTATGACCTACTTTTTGTAACTAGGTGACAACAACCTACTTTCCAAATTAGATCATGACCCAGAAACATACAGTTTGCCTGCAAAGAACTATCTACTATGCCATATGGACTTGACCCTTGACTGACATCTATGATCTACTTATTGTGACCTACATTTTGTAACTAGGTCATGACAATCTACTTTTAGTGTTACTTTATGCCTGCACCAGCAGGCATCCTGACCTAGTAAAATTATAAAATTAGTATGGTCACGGGCCCATTGGTAACTAATGGGTCAGGGAAGATTACCGGATTTCTACGTTCCAGAGACCTGGTCCTAAAATGTGGAATAGACGTTATCGTCAATGTAAATTGGCATGAAATAAAGACCATGGTCTTGTAAATGTAGAATAACAATTTTCATGAAACTTATTTTTGACCAAATTGTACACCTTACTTTTTTCACTTTAAAATTTTGATCACACAATATTTCTCAACAGTGTATGCTGTTTATGTTTAAAGAAATGATTATCAAGCAGGTCAAACTATCTAAAAGAGAATGTGTCGTTCTGATTTTACACATTTCACACACTGAGGTACGAATTACTCAGCAAAGCTACAAAATAACATACCCATCATAAAGCATTACGGCATTTTAATTGAAACTGCACATTGCTGGATGTTGATAGTGTCAGTTATTGTCACATTGTCAATCCCTCATGCATACATAACTGCATCGCAATGCGTCAAAAACCAGACTTCATTTTTGATCCCTAACCCTGACACATGCTCAACATCACACAGTGTTATTGTTTACACAGTGTTATTGTTTACATACGGGCCTTTCCTTGTGCCTCGTCACAGCTGAAAACCAATGAGCTTCAAGGTTACAAATGTTCAACCAATGGACTGTCTTAGCACAAACCACAACAGTAGCATAAAATCAGCTGTTTATGCGAACAAACACAAAGACCACGAGGGCTGACAGCTGTCAAATTGCGATTTAGAATCAAAACGTTTAATAATGCCCTTTTTGGGACAAGATTGGCGATCCCCAGGGGAACAGTGGGTGAGGACGACAGAGGGATGGGAGAGGCTGAGAATGTGGCGGCTGAAACTGCTCGAAAATCTCAATGAAAACGTTATTGCAAGGTAAGAAAATAACAGCAAAGGCAAAAATATTGCTGCCAAATTGATTTCCAAGATGGCGAGTGAAAGTGGTGATTTATCAAATGCCAACAACTGTACAGCCATTTTGCTGCAGCGTTCGTACTTTTAGGTATATATTTTTGTCAATTGTTAAATGTTTTGGTGTGCTTGAAGCCCTGCATTAAGAACCCATAAATGACACGACTGGTACAACAAATGACCGTACGAGGTTACGTCAACAGCACAAGTGCTGTTGATCTTTTTCACAATGATAATTATTCACGCTCTTTTGATTTACTGTTTAAATATGATCATTTGAATAAGTATGAAAATACTCGTCACGAATTATAAAAATGGATTGTCGAGGGTTAATTAATATTATTATTATTATTGTTATTGTCGATTGTATTACAAGCAAACGCATATCAAAAAATATAGATGCACGCACACAGACATGCACGCTAAACAGTTCAAACTCTACCCTAAAGCGAGGAAAAGCTTACGTGTATTTGAAAGCTCAGTGAATCATGTAACATGTGTGTCTTTGTAATAACCAGAGAATATCATCACCGCATGTACTTCATATGATCACTGTCTAAATCATGGAAATATATTCACAAAATATATATACAATGTAAAAATATGCATAACAAGGACTTTCATGAAGGCATTCAGTTAAAAACGTAGAACTTTATTACGTTCTAAATGGTGTTTTTATTGTGTGGCGTAGAATATTGTGTTTTGGGATCCGACAACAAAGCCAGATTCACGTGGCAGTTTCCATGAACAGGGATCATTGCCAAGAAATGTGCCAGGAAACATCAGAGGCGCATAGTGCAGCGGGTCCTTCATCCCGCTTCTCTCGTTACCCCCTAAACAGATTACTCAACTACCGGCAAAACATACCTAATGCTTTTGTAGAAATGATTAAAGGAAAAATGAAAACGGCATGCATGGCAAATGATATAATAATAGAATATAAATCGATGAAAATATGCAGTTTGCAGGAGGATACACGTGTGTAAATAATATATAATTTATAGACAGAACAACACATGTCGCACAGTGCGATAAAACTAGTTTAAAATTCCATGATTTTTGTGGTCTGTTAAATAGAGTTTTGTTGACACGATCTTGCACATTGTGTTGGACAGTGAAATGAGAGTCTGTCATATGTTTAATAATTAAACTTATTATTCAGAAGTTTTGAACTCATAAGCCTCATTCATTTATGAGCTATTTTAATGGCATATATATATATATATATATTTCAAAACTAAAATAAACATTCTAGACTACTTCACGGGATAACCAAGGCTGCCGCAAGCCTAATGTTAAAATATTACGAAGCACTGCTTCTAATTTCCGTATTTACATTTATTTAACAATCATTGCCAGCTTGGTACCCAGCTTCACACAAAAACTGCGCATAAGATCAGACGCAATTCCAGGATCCTCGATCCATATTTCTAGGCGCTTCTAGGATGTACGTCAATCAAACTGCGGCAGATGAGTTTGGCAATGCGCAGTGAAAGGCAGACCGCTTGGTCCAGGAACCCGAAGGTCTAATCTTACCTACCCACCTAAAAAACAAGATTCTTCCTGCTTCAGTATCCTGATAACCCTGTTGTTACTATTACTCGCTGAGTACACATTGCGCCAGTATATTCACATATTAATAAGCTACATGTCCTAACATTCATCTTTAAACGGCCATAACATAGTGGCCATCATTCTCTCGTTAAAATCAGATCTTGAAACTTTAAAACGAGTTGCAAGAGTAATGCGAACTAGTCTAGTTCAGTTTGACAAAATGGAAGTTTAAGGTTGGGAATTGTTCTCCCGACATTTTCCAAACTTCAAATGGAAAATTTTGACCTATTTGCCTGCAGTGTCCGCAGCTGTATTAACTTGATTAGGTCTTCAAGGCCTTAATACAGACTTCAAACTTAATGTCTGTCTTTCCGCCAATGAAGGACAATATTTCAAAATGACGGACATCATGAAAATGTCTGTCAAAAACGTGGACAAAACTAACTTTCCTGCTGAAAACTATGTAACGAGTCATTGATGAACGACTTTGAAGTAAGGTCATTCATTGTGACGGAATATGAATCAAGTTTCACATCACAAAAGCCTCAAAAAAGAGCCATACTGAAAAAAGTTACTTTGACCAGGAAAAGGAGTTTGATGGAATATGTAAATGGATACCTTCAAAGTTACTTTGACCAGGAAAAGGAGTTTGATGGAATATGTAAATGGATACCTTCAAATTAATTACTATCAACTCTTTTGAAATAAAACGTCATGGTATGAAAAACTGAGCACATTGACAATGAGGCAAAATGTGGCCACAGCACGCAATTGGTTAATTCACTGCAGAGGAATATGGCTAAACAGATTATTTACCTTACTGCGTAGAATCCTGCTTTTTAGCAGTTTTAACCTGCAGTTACCCTGCAATGATGTATATAACTCTACTCATTTACTTGTCAACATCTGAGTGGGTGACTCACCATATACTCACTGCTGAAACAATGCCAAACTGGTGCAGTCAAAACTAATCGTAGTGTAAACGCGCATAGTGAAAGCCTATCTTTAGTGAAAAGTAAATGGGTACTCATAATGTAGGTGAATGTACTTTAGGCGCGTGGGTGAAAACTTCTTGCATAAACGAGTAGATACTATTAATGAACTTGTCTTTGATCCGGTAAAACAAAGAAAGGGCGCCGTTTAAAACGGATGTTACCTGGTTTTCACCTTCCCACTGATACTCAGGTCACATGTAGGCTGATATATCATACCCATCTCGGATATCCTTATGCAACATCTCATTTTTTGTCCACACCGAATTCATAGGTCTTTCAAAATGTTTTACGCTTTAACAACTAGCCTTTTAGTGGGATTATGTTTGTATTATTTGTATTATTATATATTGCATAAGCTTTGGCTTTGAAGTTTGAACGTAGTATCAAAGTTATAAAGGCTTTAAATAGCTTTAAAATTGGGTCAAATTAATCTAAATCTTGACTTCAGCAAGTTCATGTAATTTATTTCTATTTCTGACTATCGAGTGATTTACGCCTATTAGCATTTGTTATTTAGGATATTCTTGATACCTTAAGAAAGGTAACTGCGCAATCAGCTGATGCTCCGGAAGGAAGCTGGCACATTGTCAGTACTCACCTCAAGTACACTACTAAGATCGCACTAAACACTCAAAAGTAAAAAAATCTACACAATCATCAAGTGTAAATGGTGTCATTCATTTTGAAAGGTTTCTCTTTTAAATTGAAATTTGAAACTAAAACAATTCTTAGAAGTTCACAAAACGTTTCAATTAGTCGCGAGCCCCAACATTTACATTGGACACGTGTGGACTTTACGTACTCTGCTCCTACATATTACTCATAAGCAACCTGAGACTAAATTTTATTTCCTGATTAATACAAAACGTATTGTATTTTGATATCCAAAAATAACTACATTTTTCGTTCTTGTATCGTTTGTATCCATTTTTCACAATTATGTTTCTGAACGCAGAGGAATTGTTTGCTAAAACCTTTGAACACAAACACCAGTGTATCAGAGGTGTAAGGCTGTGGAGCACAAAGCTTTCTGCGACATAGAATTTTCGAACACAATTTGTAATGTTATTGCTGAAAATATTATTCAAGTACCAATAATGGTTCTTTATTATGAATTACCTTATGGGAATAATAACATTGGCAAGAACGCTGTAATTAAAAACCGAAAAAGAAAACTATATTAAAAATCTATCCGTTTGAAATTCACGTTTTAATCATCCAACTTTCATTTTCGGAAGTAACTATTTGTCGTCATATTCATTGCTGTTGACCAATTTATGTATAATATCAAACGGCACGATTGAATGTTTGACAAAATAGTTTTATCGTGGATCTACATACTCACGTTTAGGGTTAAGGGCGCGTAAAACGTGCAACTTTGAAAGGCGCTATAGTTTTTTTTTAAAGAACCCAGACAATGAATAAAAGAAAGTTAATTACTATTTTCTTTCTTCTGAATTTTTTCCTGTTGCATAAGACGACGAAACACGTTGTAACAGTCTCGATTACGCGCCTGGACAGATCACGCCCATCGTTCTCCATCCTAGGACAGATCACATGCAGCGCGTAACCTGTCCTAGGCTCAGTCACGACCCCCAGTCTCAAAAGTGCTCCATTAAATTTTAATTTGACCTGAACTTTAAGTAAAACTTCAAGGAGAATTGAAAGGCAATCAAGCATCACAGTTGAATGCTTACCCAGAACTTTAAATTTAAAAAAAAATCAATTTAATTTTAATAAAATCAAACTATTAAACTAAATTCAATTAAAAAAACCCATTAAAGACAAATCTTAAAAAATAAAAAATAAAACTTGTTTTTTAAAACATTATTAACTCTTGTGTATTAATGTAAAATTTGTCATTTTTTTAAATTTAAAAAGTACTCTTTATGTAATTTTTTTTAATTAAAATTGATTTTTATTCTAAATTTTAACTATTTAAACTTTAAAACTAAATTTAATTTTTAAAAAAACCCATTAAAGACAAGATTTTAAAGTAAAAACTTAATTTTTTAAATATTAATAATTTGTGTGTATTCATGTAAAATTTGTCATTTTTAAAAATTTAAAAAGTACTCTTTTTGTAAATTGTTTTAGTAATTTAACTTTTATTAAAGTTAAATTCATTTTAATTTTTAACTTTTATTAAAATTTTTGTTATAATTAATTTTCAATTAATTTTTATTAAAATTAAATTCTTTTTTATTTTTAACTTTAACTATTCAAACTATTAAACTAAATTTAATTTAAAAAACATTAAAGACATTATTTTAAAGGTAAAAAAATAAAACTTATTTTTGAAAATTAAAAACTATTTCATTTCAATGTTAAATTTTTCATTTTTTTAATTTAAAAGGTACTCTTTATGTAAAATTGTTTTAATAATTTCATTTTTTGTTAAAATTTAATTGATTTTTGATTGATCTGTCCTAGGACGGAGAATGAGGGGCATGATCTGTCCAGGCACATAATTGAGACTGTTACAATGCGCTGTCTATTTGAAGTTTAAACTTGAAAGTGTAATTTTATTCTTGGGCGTACAGTCTTACACAAACAAACATGCCTTTGATAATGAATTTCTCATGTAACTCATATGATTAAAAATGAATAAAAACTGCTTGAAATATAATTTGTTATCAAAGACAAAGACAAAGTAATACCTCCTTCACAACAATCACAAGAAACAAAATTTCAAAAAAGGAAAAGTTTGCGATGGTAAAGACATTGTATGCCCAAGAAGTGATGGATAATGTATGCCCAAGAATTTTTGGGGTTTCCCTTAATGCCCATAGACAACAAAGTGAAAATTAAATTTAAAGTTTTATTTTTAACAGTGCGTATTTGAGACCAGGGGTCGTGATTCATCCTAAGACAGATCACGCGCGGCACATGATCTGTCCTTGGCTGGAGAACAATGCACGTGATCTGTCCAGGCTCGTAATTGAGACTGTTACAATGTGAATAAAGCTGAATATATCTAATGCCTTCTAAGTAATGGATATACCACTCAAAAGTACACTCCTCCCCAGATATATCGATACCGCTTATATCGATATCCCACTTATATCGATATTTTTTTCCGCACCAAATTTCTTCCATTGACCCCAATGTTAATTGT
>JBCAUI010181639.1:0-17325 GCA_038406195.1 Haplosyllis anthogorgicola
GGAAGGGAAAGGAATAAAGTGAACAGCATGATTTGGTGGTCATGGTCATGTGGTCAATCTGTGGACAGCAACCTTGAATGAGAACTATGGTCCTGTTTGTAAGAACAATTAGTGGTGTGTAGTGTTCCTTGGCCCTTTAAGCCTGCTGCCGTATCGTTTGGCAGCTGTTTCTATGCCTAGACTATCTCCCATTTTCTGCCTTGTGGGATAGAGTGGAAGGAGCTTTGCTTGGAGTGTTGTTGTTCCCTCTTCCCCTCACACACGAAAGTATTATGTTCCATGGTGTCAATATCACCGTTCTCAGTATGATATTTTAAATTACTTGAAGTAAGCCCCATGCAAGTAATTTTGTGACAGTCGTGAGTAGATTATCCACTGCCAGTTGTAGATCTTTTCAAGTATATATTCTGTATGTCAATAAAAAATATTCACGTGTTTTCAGACGTTGATGAGTGTCAAGATGTAACACTGAACTGGTGCGAGACGGCTTCAGACGAGCATGTGTCTTGTGTTGATGAAGATGGTGGCTACCGGTGCACTTGTGAAGAGGGTTACGAACTGAATGACGAAGGCCGTGCGTGCAGAGGTAAAACACCGTCAACTAATGTACAGTAGTTGTATTACGGTGCCACGGCTGTATGATTGTGTTTGGATACATAAGTAAAAAGCAGCAAATAAGACGAAAACCTATTTCCAGCATATTCATTATTTCTACATTAATGTACCCATTTTGAATGATGTTTAAATATTAACCAGTGCAGAGTGTAGACGCTTAGATATGTTTTCAATAACTCAATTAAAATGCATCATTTCAGATATCAATGAATGTAACTTGGTCCCTGCAAAATGTAGTGATCAGACGAGTGACTGTGAAAACACTGATGGTGGCTATTCATGCATGTGCAAGAGTGGATTTGTCAAGGATGACGATAGAACCTGTGTCCGTGAGTATTTAACTTTACGCTACACATAGTACAAACTAAATAAAAACTGGAAAATTGGAACTGTAATGTGGTTTGTTTGTATGTCAGTGTGGATTTTTCTTTGCCAGACGTAGTTTGATGTGAATAATTAAACCGTAATTATTACTTTCAGCTGATCATAAATGTGGCACTCTGGACCATAATTGCCATGATGACGCAACCTGTACTGACCGGCCTGGTGGGTACAGCTGCGAGTGTAAACCGGGTTACATTGGTGACGGAATCTGGTGCAAGGGTATGTATTGTACATCAGTTACTTATTATTCATGTTCGTTACAAAGCGGTATGTAATGGTATGTAAATCAAGAACAGAATTAATGCGGAATTTAATTCCAAAATTTAGCCCTGAATAACCTGCAAAATTGTTTGCTTGTCTCATTACAAACAATGTGTTTCATGTTATTGTCATAGTAAGTCATGCACATATATTCTTGTTATTGCAGACGTTAATGAGTGTGCAGACCCAAGCACTCAAACTTGTGATGCCACTACACAAATATGTGTGAATCTGGAGGGTTCTTATGCTTGTGACTGCAAATCCGGTTATATGTGGGACTACTCTATAAACAAATGTGTTGGTAAGTAAATCCATGTAAATTAAACTTATCTTTATGGAAATATTTACGTAAATCAAGTGTAATTCTAGACAAACGTTCATGTGCATTTGGAAAAGAGTCGTTCTCTTCTAACTTCGTTTTCGTGTTTCTCGTCATTTTAGATATAAATGAGTGTCGCAGCTCAACATTGAATGACTGTGATTATGCCTGTACTAACTTGCCGGGTAGTTTCAAGTGTGCATGCTTCGAGGGATCAGATTTGGATGAGGATGGACATACATGCACCAGTGAGTACAATATTTTTAGTTAGTGGTTTTGTATTGTCAGACAGATTCTGTTGTTGTAATGAATTTAATTCCAAGACCTAAAATGGAACTTCATTGCATGAGATAATTTGCTGATGTAAACTTAAAATCTTTAAAGTGACTGAATACTGAAGGAAACCATGTATTTAATTTTAAAAATTTCATTTCAGTAATCAACAAATGTACAGATCCGGAAGCATGCAAGGGATTCTGCGTAAGACGAGGTGACCAAGATGTGTGTCGATGTTACTACCCACTGGATGAAGAGTGCAATGGTAACGTTGTCTTTTATTGTGTTTTCATCCACATCAATCTATTGTGTTTCACCTATGTTACCCTTAAAAGGTTTTAACGGTCGTATTCAGAAATCCTCCCAAGGAAATCAGCCTTACAAGTCATTGGTGCAGACGGTGGCATTAATGATATCAAATGTAAATTTTAAGATTGTTTCGTCGATAATTTTTTTAAGTAGTGATTATCAAGTAAATGTTGAATTTCTTTGTAGATGTGAATGAATGTCTGCGCCCCCAGTCACCATGTAGAGTGAACAGCCACAGCACTTGCGTTAACAAGAACTTCCTGGTTGCGGGTGAAGAGTTCGTTTGTCAGTGTGATCCTCCCTACGAACCAGACGCAGATGGCTTGGGCTGCTCAGGTAAGTTGAACATAATAAGTAAAATGTAAAGGCTTTGAAGATGGTTTAACCAAATATTTTTGTGCCCAAATGGAGAGTGGAACAGATATTTACGATATCTAAACTCGGAAAGGATATGGAAAGAAAAGAAGAAGAAAGAAAGATCTACGGGAAAGAGAGCTACCGTTTCCTATCTGTGTGATAGATGTGTGCTGTACTAACCCTAGATGCTGGAATTCATTCATGCTTTATAGTCTGTTTATTTGGCACCAGTGGAATTGTCACTTAAACATGTTAAGCGTGACGCTTCCCTGGTGCTAAATATATCGGCTTGAACTAATCACCTGCAGACATTAACAAATACCACAGAAACTAACAATAACGCACTTCAAGTAGCTGAGTAAAAATCGCCTATCAAGAGTAATTTTAATGGATATCAGTTGGTAGTGTGAATGGAACTTGGCTTCGTAAACACTTACAACATGAAATTTCAAAGTGCAAGAACTACTGTCATGGAAAAAAACTTTATCATCAATTAATGTACATAAAAAATTATATTTCACAATGTAGTGTGTAGTTTGTTTCTACTTAGTGTAACTGCATTAATTTTGAAAACTTTCAATACTGTATCCAAAGAAATCAAGCCTTTATTTGTATTTTTTTCAAAAATAGAGACGGATGGCTTGTGGTCGCCATGGGGACCGTGGACCGAGTGTTCTAGACCTTGTTATGGACGGCAGAAACATGAGCGTAAGTGCAACAGTCCCCCTCCAGAAGGGTTCATGCGCATGTGCCCTGAAGAAGCATCAGTGTATAGAATGTGCAACAATGAGCCAGCTAACTGTACTGTGAACGCAGACCAGATCAACAATGGTGTATCTTTGACCTTCCCTCACATACCCAACGAGCGGGTAAGTTTATCTTGTTATATATATGTTTTGCAAAAAATTCACTCGTCTGACAGTGACTCAGAAACCATATGCTCTTTCACATTTTTTTTCAACTATGTTTTGCTCTGAATAAAGATTTTAAAAGTATGTAGAACAGAATGTTATGCTACATGTACCATAAATAAAGTTTTTAATTTTTTTTTCAGTGGGAGGATGTGGAAGAAGCAGTATTTGTAGCGTTGGCTGAAGTTGTTAACATTTATTGCCGTGCCAGTAATGTTACCTACAAAGCTGTTTGTGGCGGAGACCCAACTGCGTATGTACTCAAATTACTGTAAATTTAACCTTGATATTAACCTTTACTTCAATTTAAAATGGACGCTTTCTGCAAATAAAAAAATTAAGAAATCGTTCTCGCTATCACCAGATCTGGAATTCCTGCTGGCGACTGTGTTGTGCACACGGACGTCAAACTGGCCGACACCTATCCCCAGCCGTACATGGAAAATGGAACAGAGTAAGTATCTTGTATTTCCGTCAATTCACCAAAACTAGTAACGATTTATTTGCATTGAATATAATGTAGTGTATACTAATACAGAACTAGAACTGAACAATTTTTCCACGTAAATCTGAAATTATTAGTCTATTGCGCATGCGTCAATAGACTTCTTTGATGGGTAACCTAAAACATCCATGAGCTCAAAAAAAGCACAGGGAACCAGTCAGGTGGGGTGGGAAAGGTCAGGGTGCATGGCTGTGAACTTTGTTCAAACTTGTTCATTGGCTGGAGACTTGCATGGACATACTGATTACCCTTCCAGCGATAGACTCTTTAGCCGCCAGGATAATTCTCGTTTAAGGCTTTGGTGTCTTTTTTGTCAGGGTTGTGATAACTGTAGAGGTGCGTGAGGACAGTGGGGTGTGTGGCCCTGCTGTAAGCAGCGATGCGCGCAAGAAGCGTGAGACTCAACCGGCACAGAATGTAACAGTCATACCCCAGGATGTATTGCTGATCATCATCAACCTCAACTACACTCAACCTGGCGTTGATGCGGTATGTATATTACAAGTAAACTGACCATCAGTGTGGCAATACTGGGGATACAGGGAATCGTTTTTATAGAAACGTAACAACTGAAAAAAAAGAGAACCGAAGCCTTTTCATCAATAGTGTCTTACTCATACTAGGTCTACTTGAGGGGACTCCCGAAACATTAATGTTTTTTTGCTATCACAGCTTTCACACAGGTTTCATTTATGTTACAGCAAGTTGCACGATACAGGGTGCGAGATCTTCAGGACCTGATGGAATTCCTTACTAAAGCTGCAGAAATTATAGAAACAACCCCAGCACCTACAGTTGGAGCAGAAGAAGACGACGGTGGAATGGCGGTCTGGTTGATTGTACTGATCGTCATCGCTTGTTTGGTCGTCATTGTTCTGGTTGTCGTCATCTTATCCTTTGTGGTGATGTAAGTTTACTTAACATTTATCTCGTCCGTTAATGAATATAGCACAGGGATGGATTTCTCGAAACAGGTCCCCCAAACTACGTGAAAATTCTGGCCCCAGCAAATAGATAAAACAGAGATAGATCAAACAGCTGTTACATAGTAAATACGATCATGAGAAATACTTGCTTTGACAAGGATGGGCTTTCTAGGATATATGGTAGATTCTGTGATTCAAATTGATAACTACAGATAATGATATTAAGAACGTACTCGATAAACCATAAATTTTCTTATCATTAATTACAGCCGTCGTGGGAACAAAAAGGATCCTGAGGAGGAAAGTGCCACAAACAGTCAGGCTGAACTACCAAAACACGAATACCGAGATCGTACCCCAAGCCCGAGTACCAGTGCCCCACAGCCAATACGCGAAACACGGCGCAATTCTCATTACCATGAACCACTGTCTGTAACTGGGTATGTATATTCGCTTGTGGTATTTTTTTCCACATAAATCTTGAGTAAAAACCTTTCAAAATTTAATCCCAAGTTATGAGTAAATAACATATTGTGATATGATGCATTGCCATAAATGATTAATTTTGTTGTTTCAGAGCTCTGGACATGCCAAATGAAGAGGGAGAGAAACCAAAGAAACGTCGCAAGAGCAAAGGTAAATTTCGTAAAAGTACATATCATAGACAGTAACCAGATTGGCCCGGACACAGAATCGTATTGCTTGTAGTCAAAGAATGGACTCGTTCACTTTCACTAATGAAAGACAATCCAATAAAAGTTTTACTGATATCAAGTTGAGCCTTTTCTCTAAGTGGTTAAGAATCTTGGATAAGATGTTAACAGTTGCTTAGCTGAAAAAGGGAATACTTCACAAATCTGAACATTAAATTTTCTACTTTTGCTCTTCCAGACAAGTCTAAGGGAGAAAGTCGCCCAGGAAGTGGCGCGCGGTCACCTGCTTCTCTGCCTCCTCCATCTCGATCCCCGACTCCTTCACAGGCCAGCAACAGAGAAATGTCTCCAGTTGAAACAACAAACTAAGTAGAACAACCACACAGGTTGCCAACATTGTAAATCATCTTAAAATGTTCTAAAATGAATCAAATTATGAAGTATGTTATGCGAAATATTGATAAGGTGAAATTTTGAAGATTGTTATGTAAATCCAATTGTAAATACAAAGCGATTATTTCCTTTGAATGCATTTAAAATGATGATAAAACACAAATCACATCAAACTGTTGATTTATTAAAAATCGGGAATAAACAAAGAGTGAAGAGTTTTAATTTGAGTGCAATTTACACCTAACACTTTGTAATTATTTACAGTACAAAAATGATGTACAAGGAGGTATTACGGAACAAACTGGCCAATTTTATGCATAATGTTTTTTAAATATTACGTCTCAAAATGTGAATACTACAAAATTACAATGCAATTGAAATAATTTTCTGGATTATCTATATTTTTCTTGCCACTGTAACATATTATATTACTGTGATACAACATTTAATAACACACCATATATTATAACAGTAAATAAACTTTTGTACAGAATGTATTAAAGCATATTCGACAAGTGCAATATGAAAGAATTGCAACATAAAATCTCATGAAATTTGCAAGAAGTCTGTATTGACCACATTAATCTCAGGTAACACGTCCAACTGTGATATCTTCTAGTAATTTAATTTCAACTGAAAATATTCGAATTATTTACGATTAACAATTATATCAGTGATAGCTATCTAGTCGCATATTCTCTAGTCAGCACATCAAGGAATACTTATTCATGTAATGAGCTTATTTTTTGCACAAAACACTTTATTATATTTAATATGTACTCTTTGTTTCTGATCTATACCTATGCTAATAAATCTATTCTCTTAGAATTTTGTGAGTTGTTTTCATTGGATTTACAGAATGAATGCAAGAGCAAAACATTAGACCCTAGCATCGTTCTTGAAATATATAACAGATGTCAAATTAGATTCGAATCAGCATACAATAAACGAAAAAGAATTGGTACACATCAAAGACGCTGACTGTCGTGATGACTGAACTACGGAAAATGCACAAGGTCAGTTGGTGGAAACTGCAGTTTCCACAAATAATGCAAGCTCAGCAGTTTTAGATCCATAAGCTATGCAGATTTAAAAGGACAATACTTACTAAGCTTACACTAATTGCTGTTGAGATATTCCTACATTTCCCAGAAAAATATTAAATTAATACGTTGAATTGAATATTATCACGAAACAGCACATTGCCTTTTTGGTTGATAACGCTTCACGTTTCAGATTTCTTCACATTTAAACCGGGAAGTTTAGATGTGACGGGAGTTTTGGTATTTTTGCCGGTGGGTGCTGGTTTCCTCCTGCCGGTGGGTACTGGTTTCCTCCTGCTTTCTGGTGGTGCGTAGTCTACAATGATGAAGAGTGATGTAGCCCAGACTATAGACTGTCCTTGAGGGTTACGTATCGCCATCTGTAAACAAGGAGTCGGAAGTTTAGGCTTCATAACATTTTCCAATTGTAAGTGTAAGGCCACACTTAGGTAGAAATAATCTATGCTAGGTTGTACTTAGTTTTTCCTGCTTCTAGGTCGAGTTAATAGCTATTGCTCAGTGCTCTAAGGCTTTGCCCTCACTCCATTTTAGTGTTAAGTGCTCTGTTACAATTTGGTCTTGGCACCAGCTGTCTCAGTTTGAGTAAATACGTTATACTTACTTGTCCAAAAGGTCGGGAACGAACAAGTTGGTGAGTCGTATAGCACAGACCCTAAGGTACCACCACCAGCCCCGGGAGTCACCGTCATCCTGACAGTGCGGACCAACAATACGGCGCGCAAGACACATCATGCCCTTCTCTAGGTAATATGTTGCATAGGGAGCACAGTCTGTTTGGCCTCGTATGTCGTAGTCATCTTCTAAACCTGTAAGTATTCTGTCATAGGTTAAAAGTTCCGGAAGTATAAACGTAATACAAATTTTGTCTGCACATTGGCTCAAAAATCACCTACATAGGAACATGTTTGATAATTTCCACAACTATGATCCAAAATACATGTTTCGCAGGATGACAATTTAATTGATCTTTTTGCTAGGCTTTTACATCCGATTCTGCCTATTTCTGTTACGTAACCTACACACTCTAGTCCATTATTTTGCCAAAATTTCATATAGTAGGACCTCTTTCAAGTGACACCCAACACTTGCTTCACAAAAGTGTCCAATAAGAGAGCATGTCGCTCAAAGGAGTTAGGTTCAACACATTTCACCAAAAAAGTGTCGTGTAAGAGAGGGTGTCGCTCATAGGAGGTATCGTAAAAAATGAGGTCCTATTGTGTGTAATTCTGCCTACCTGCTATTTCCCTGTTTACATCATGATCAGGTTGTTTGCCAGCTGCAAAGTTACCATCTTCACCAGTTTGATGCACGGCCCCTAAAGTCTTAGACACATCCACCACATTTATGCCATGGTCTAATGCGTAAGTCACCTAAACAAGTAAAGTAAATGAGAAATGCCTACCTCCAACTTCTAAGTTTATTTCATGATCAGGTTTTTTATCGTATCTACTACGACGATGTTCCTCCTCATGCGCAATTTGATGCACGGCTGTTATTGTCTTGGATACGTCTATCACTGACAGGCCATTGTCTATTGCATAGGCCACCTGGATAACAAGAAACGACATGGGTTAAAAACCCATTTTTGTGCCGGGATCGCTATTCATGGAATAGCACCGATTATAATTTTCTTCCTCAGTGATTTATGCTTAAGGGACTTTAAAAAGGCCTGCAAGACCATGGCCTGCATGTAGGAAAAGCTTTTCATAATTCTTAACGGTACGATACAAGTGCCGCATAAAGCAAGATGTCCTCTGGACATGTTATGGTATCCTTATTAAAAAAATTATTATCCTGCCGTTCGGTTCAACTATTTTATTCTATTTTTCCTATATGCTCAATTTCCAAACGAATTTGCAATTGTCCAATTGCCGAACATCAACGTTGTTAACGTTATTACATCTTTACATCGCAACTAATGACGTGACTACAAAATAATTGTTTAGTTTGTCTCTTGGTTTCTATGCTGATGGTTACCATACTCACTATCGAATTTCTTTCTATAGAATTAGGAGGAAGATGCAACCAAGGCAACTTACCAGCCAGTTATCATACCCCACTCGTCCGACAACAAAGTCCGGTATCTCGGACCAGGCGTACGAGTCCTTGCCGACGATGAAGAAATCCTGCGCATCCGTCACAAACGGTTGTCCCCACCGATCTGACGTCTCCTTTATCTGTGTCGGCCTGAAACACAAAGGCACGTTATTCCTCAATAGAACCATTCATTGTTGACTGCTCGCAGTCTGGTTAGCAGTGTCATTTTAAATTTGTATAGCTTGCGTGAATGCTCTGGAACCTAGTGACTAGCCATGCTAAAACCTAGTGGATTCCTGTTAAGGATGTAAACACTCCAGTAAGCATGTTAGCATTGCATTACTCACTTAATTATAGATTATTGTTGCAAGCTGCGGTAATCTGCGCACATGCAATGGTGAGTTTCACCTCAGTGGCCAAAAGCAGGAAATTTTACAGATGTCGCAGGCTCAGGTTTGATGGTCGGCTTTCTTATTTTCCCAGCCATATTGTTGTATTTCTTGCATGTACTTTCTTCATATTTTTATATTTATGGCATAATCAGAATTTATTTCAATTTCACATAGAAAGCTATCAGAGGCCATCTAGCCGTTTCTAATAGATCTTGAAATCGAAATGTAAAATTAAAGATCCACTGCACTGTTTATGAATGCATACCGTTATAAGACCGAAGTGCTTACTTGTATACGTTAAGAATAAGACTTGCGTTGATATTTGTTCTAGTTCCAACCATTAACATTTTATCTAGTCTGTTGGGGAAGAACTTCAGATATTCCAGCGTTTTTATGAGTCCTTCATCGAACAACATATCAGCGTTGGCGTAGGCGTAGTAAGAGCTCTCATAATATCTGAAATGTGAAGAGATCTATCATGCAGATTTGTTGCAGCATCGCTAACAATCTAAATGGTACATTCCGGTTGTATCACTCTTTAATGATTTAGATCAGATAGACCTCTGTTACGGTGGAGTAAATCTGTTTCATGAAAAATTCATGGTTGATGATGGTTTATGGATCATTTGTTTGCTGTTTTGCTTTGTTTCGGCTAGAATTCCCGTTTTTGGCCTAAAATTGTCACCTAAAATTTAACATCTTACGCAACATTTGCCAATCGCCTTACCACTGGATCCGCCCCTGATCGTCGTGCTTTTTTTTCAGCTAAGAGTTTCAGCCGGGGGAGGGGCGGTTCACACCCATTTCCATTTATTCAGAAGTGAAAAATAAAACAAAAACTTACCTGATGGTTTCCATGAACATGTGCCTGACAATGGGTAAGCCCCGGTGGTATGCTGGGACTTTCCTGGTGAACCAACCCATTTCTCGTGCTCTGTATCTCCACTCGTGATCATCGTCTTCATAATACAGCACGACACTCACCTTCTCCCTGAACTGCCTCCAGTTCCGCAGTGTGTTCCTGCGGTGCGAAACATTTGCATAATGTTCTGTTGTGTGGGTATAAAACAAGAGAGAGATACTTGGATTTAGAATGCTTTATTACTTGGTAAAATCCTAGGGTGTTACCTCTTGGTACTCAAGCTATAAAAGTGACTGTTACGGTTTGAATTTTCATGTAAGCTGTGCTACGACGGGTGTATCTTTATTTACCCAGGGTACCCCTCACTATAGCACACATAAGTGTACAAAATGCATAATGCACATTGGCGGATCCAGGATTTCTTGTATGGAGGAGCCAACCTTGGGGTGCCCTAATTTGTACCCAATTTTTGCAAAACAATCACCATAAACAGCATGTAAATCACGAAAAATTGGGCCGTAAGATTGTGGGGGGGGGGGGGGGTGTGGCACCCACCTCTGGCCTCTGTCGCCCCACCCTTCAGGTGCTGACTCTTGATTCTTATAAAATGTGAGTTGCAAGGTAACGCAATTAATGCAAAACGATTGTTAAATATATTTTTAAAATTAAATTTTAAAAAAAATTAAATCTTAAATCTCTTGGCAAAGTTCAATTTAATGTTGCACTTATCAGAAGTATTCACATCCTTGCTGATGAGTAAACATACCTGTGAATCTGAAGCTTGTGGTTGACGTCTTTGAGCGTAGTGAACAGTGTTAACAATCTAGGTTCATCCGTCATTTCCACTGTTCCGTCCGCCGTCGGTTTCTTAGGACGGACATCTGGATCTAGACACGCGGCTAAACCTGCGGTTAAAACAGCAACATCAATTCATATTCCGTTTCGAATCAACTTTGTAAATGATGATGAGCAAAAAAACCCTGTTAAATGTAATTCTGAAAGTCGTGTTTTGCGAATTTTCTGCTACAACTGGTGAAGGTGAAATTAGATCAATGATGTTTATTGTGAATGATTAACTAAAATTAAAACTGCCACACACCTATTCAAAGTTATGTGAATAAAATGCATTAATTTAGTTGCGTATTATGAAAAAATAAGATATACATACCATCAGGTCTTCTGACTTTAGCTTTGCCCTTCCTCTGGTAGCTGGGTTTAGATATGGTGCAAATATTCCTGACTAATAATCCAAACAGTACACATAGCACAAAGCTAAAGAACAACTTCTTCAGACTTGGACAGTAACCCATGATTTACAAATGATGATTATCCTGTTATAAAAGATTTGACATTTAAATGATAATTTACTAATTGATCTTACATATTTGGCATTTTGTCAAATTCATTGTTGACTCATTAAAGTAACCATTTACATTATTTCCTCCGATAAAATAATGCAAATCAATTTGCGACTGGAAATTAAATTGCCCGATTCAACACATTTTTGCTTCTTTGGTTTGTTTATACCTGAAGTAATTTTGTCTACATTAACTTAACGAAAGAAAAGCAATAAACTGGCACGTTAATGAAAATTAAAGAAAACAACTGTCAACGCACCTTTTACTAACGACCTAATGCAAGACAATTGTCCTACAAACCCATCTAATTTTCTGTTTTTGCCATTTCTATCAATATTTCCATAATATTTTCAATAGAATCACATCCAGTTCAATCTGTAGATATTGTGTTACACCTCGTGGACTGAGCAGTGAGTTGTGCAGTGGCTGCCACATAGGATTAAAGTCATGACTTCAACTGTAACTGGATACCTTCTTATATCAACATTTAATATGCAGCAACCGGCGCAGCTTTTTCGAACTATTTCAAACGACCAAAGCGGATAGCATGAAATTCTAAAATGCAATTGCTGTTTTAATTCGGTACAGATTTTTTTTTAAATTCGATACTGAAAACTGCTTTTACATCACCCATCAGAAAGTATGAATACATAAAAATACCTTTTGGTCTAGCACAAGCACCTGCAATATTCCAGGAACTCATGACTAATGTACTGAAGGACCTTCCCTTCACCATAGCATACCTGGACAACATAATAATCTTCAGCAAAATGGAGGACGAACACCTGAAACACATAAGAACTGTCTTCGAGAAACTCTGTTCAGCCAAACTATCCATGAAACTATGTAAATGCAGCTTCTTCGCAAAAGAAATCCAGTACCTTGGGGACACATATTGACTCCAAAAGGCATACAACCCCTCCCTGGCAAGACAGCCGCAATCAGAACTATGCACCCACCAAAGACACAGAAACAGGTCAGAGCTTTCTTAGGACTTGTAGAATTCTACAGGAAATTCATACCCAAATTCGCACATATGGCGAAACCTCTGAACCAGCTAACGCAGAAGGACGCCAAGTTCACCTGGACTCCCACACATCAGGACTCCTTCCAGAAACTAAAGGACTCACTCACTAAGGCACCTATCCTCTGATATCCGGACCCCAACAAGCCATACATAGTATATACAGATGCATCTGATGATGCCTGTGGAGCCCAGCTGTCTCAATGCCACAGCAGTTCCGAATTCCCAATTGCTTTTCTCTCTCACACGTTCACAGACACCCAACAAAAATGGAGCATGCAAGAACAAGAAGGGCAGGGATGAGCTTAATACTGGCCCACTGGCCCGAGGCCAGTGAATTTTGGTCCAGGCCAGTGACTTTTGGAAGTTACTGGCCCGGATGGGCCAGTGACTTTTAGTGGATAAACTTTTCTCACATAATGAAAAATTAAACTCTCAGCTTCCGGGGCCCCGGATCCCATGCCTAGTGGGCTTCGCTCTGCTTGCGCTCGGTCACTCTGCTCCCTTTGGGAGCTGTGCCAGTGGATTTTCTTCCGGGCCAGTGGATCTGGATAATTACTGGCCCGGGCAGGCCAGTGACTTCAAATCCTTAAGCTCATCCCTGAGAAGGGTATGGCATCTACCATCACCATCTATGGCATCACGAAGTGGTCGTACTACCTCCAAGGCACGGAAGTCATCATTCGCAACGATCACAAACCATTGGATAAACTCATGAATGGCAAGAATAAAAACAAGATTAACAGATGAGGACTGGAACTGTCATCTTATAACATCACTTTTGAATGGATATCAGGCACAAGTAACAAATGCGCTAACTGTCTGTCATGCCTGGTAGACACAAAGGACTCGGCACCAGTGGCGATCGTCAACATGCTTTCTGCACATGATGGGCCAGCTTCCAGAACACAAAGCAAGACAACGGAACAACCACCTTCATGAGTCTCACAACCCCAGATCCACCCTCATCTGCCCCTGAGGCGCCAACCGTTAAGGATCCACCACCCACAAACGCCACCTGCATGCCGCCGTCCGAAAGTCACCTGGATGCTCTGCGCCAAATGCAGAAGACGGACCTGTTTTGTAAAAGGATTACCAAGAGACTCTTTAACGGCAAAGCACCCAAACATGGCAAACTTTTTCCAATCCGAGACAACCTCCTATACAGGGCAGTTAAAGACACAACCCAATCCTTTTTAGCTCTAGTGATTCCCAAATCTTGGAGATACACGTAATTAACCGAAGGCCATGATAAACTAGGACATCAAGGCTCCACCCAGATGATGGCCCTCATAAAGAGACAATACTATTGGAAAGGAATGGCCCAGGATATCCGGAAATACATCAACAACTGTCCAGCATGCAAACTGGACAAGGCAAAAGTTCAAACATACCCACTCCAGATGACCAAAATACCAAACTGACCATTCGACAAAATAGCTATGGAACAGGTAGTAGACTTTAATGACTAGACTTCTGGAAACAAGCACATTCTCATGATCATCGATCACCTAACTGGTTGGCCGGAAGCTTTTCCTATCCTGGATAAATCAGCAAAATACCATTGCCAGAATGTTTATCAACAACTATCTACCTGTGCACATGTGCCCCAGGTTTATACTTACCGATAACGGAACCGAATTTAAGAACAAGCTCATGGAAGAGATCACCACAATTTTGGGCATTGACCGCATATTTACGGCACCTTATCACCCCAAGAGTAACGGCAAACTCAAAGTTTTCCATAAGTATTTAAAACCCACTCTGAAGAAGCTATGTGAAAACGACCTGGGACAAATGGGACAAATATGTCAATCAAGTTTTCGGCAGCTACTGTGTAACACCACATCTGGCTACCTCGGAATCACCATTCTTCCTGGTCTATGGACACGATCCCAACCTCCCAGTGCATAAACTCTTGCAGCCGCTCCTTCATTTTATGGGAGATCCAGACTCTGGCATGCTGGATTTGCACAATTACCACATAGCCCTAGCAATAGCACGGAAAATGCTGGATGAAAACTGATTCAGGACCGCCAAGCAGACAACGACAAATGATCCACCAAGCTTCAAGCCAGGAGACTGCATGTACTTTAAGAACAAACAACCCGGCAAATGGGACTTAAAATGGAGACCTGGATATAGAATAATCAACATAGAACAAGATGGCCACTACCTACACATTGAAAATTGTGCTACGGGAAAGCAAAGATCCTGCAACGTGAAAGACATAATCCTTGAACCACCCATCAAACTCTGGAAAGGCGACGTTGAATTTGGATGCCCTGGCAAATTTGTTAACCACCCCGACAATTTACCCTCCATACCCATCCCACCTGCACAGTTGTAACTTTACGATGTTACCTTAATTTCAGTTTTTGGCTACTTCTGACAACTACAAGCACCAGAATTCAACATGAATCTGTACTTTTTCACCCTACCTTATGGGCATACCCCACCAGACACTCTTGGATAATTACGGCTCACATCTCTATTGGTACTCTTAAAGGCAATCTGGATTTGTTCAGATCCAGAAGGGATGATGCTGTCGCCCTTCTCTCAATCCTCACCAAAGAAAACCACATTCCACTATTTCTACTGACTGCCCTTCAAACGGAACTCAACAATATTAATAGCATGTACGAATCTCACAGCATGCTCTTCCAGACAGCAACCGATCTACTAGTGTCTCCACCATCCTTCAACGGATGACCCATCAAGAACCTTTCCCACCAGAAGAGGAGCCTACTACCTTTCATGGGGGATGCACTGAAATGGCTGACAGGAACAGCTACAACCCGTGATGTGAAGGAGATCAAGAACTGGATAAATCAGCTAATAGACACTCAATCTGAACAGACACAGACGATGGTTCACATCATGTCCATCCTGAATGTGACACAGTATGCGACAACTGTAAACCACCAGAAGATTAACGACCTGATAGATGTCCTGACAGACACCGAAGACAGCGTAAATAATCTTTTCAACACGACCACAACCATGTCTTGTCAGCTTCACTACCAGCAAAACCTATACCCCTCAGCAGCTTTGAAGGCTTGGCACACAAGCCTGTAAGACCCCGAGAGAATCATGACCTGCGGACACCAGCCGCCTCCGTCCCTCGACTGGTGAGTCAAAAGCTTTCGGGCTTGGCATTAGCAGTCTCCACACCAGGATCAGTGGGAAGACCAGTAGCAAATCCAGGAGACGCAAACCCTGCTTTTTTTCCAAAAGTAAGACTTAAATATATTCCATACACAACCACTTCAGACGAGAAAGGAATATTTGATGAGATTAAATCACCCATCACAGAACTTCAAACATACCCTAACTCATCCTCACATCTTCAACAATAGGCATTGGCACGGCACACTTCGCACCCCACCTTTCATCCTTAATAGGCAATCAGCATCTAGTTACCACGAATGCACTCACGCTCCATATATACAGACCCTTGATCTTTGACATGTCAAGTACCCCCTAAGAAAACCAGCAATCAGGCAGAATGAATAGCCAACAGCTTTACCTCCACAATTACAACAGAGAAATCAGGCTATGGATAACAGTGGTAAACTCTGTTGAACCTCTGACTAGGAACATGGACTTCAAAACAATCCTCAGATGTGAGGATGTTGTTTTCAACAGACTTTTCTATTCCCCTGTGTCCAATTGGATTAGACACATGCCATCAGGCTCCCTCATAAACTACATGCTCCACTTATGCAGTGCTATGGAGGGTGCCACAGGTATGCACGATGATGGATATGAGACAGACCTGCACAACTTAAGCAACAATGACGACAATGATCCGGCACGGCCCCTCAAGCTCACCGTGGACCCAGAACACCAGAGGATCCCTACCCAGGCACCAAGAGCATGAGAAACTCCTCAGCCCGATGCCGGCTATTCTTCCCCAGCAATGACAGTGATACGGACTCAGCAGACGAGACCCCATCTAGCTCTCAACCCAATTTCTCCAGGACAGCCGACGAAGTGCAAGATATATCAATGGACACGGATGAAGAAACAGAGGATGCATCCAATGATGATGTGGAAGAAAACTTCCCAACCATAGACATAACTGACCTCATATGGTCAGAAGAAGTAATTCCTGATAGACAGCTGTGCATACACTATGCTCCCTATCAGCCCAATAGAAATTGTATGTACCCATCTCCATACATCCTTAGATCTAGCTCTTGGGACGACAGCGACCGAACTACCCAAAATACCGGTTCCAGTCCCAGAATCCCACTCGCACTTTCTGAATCCAATGGATCCGAACACAACTACCTGGACTCCCTCCCAGACCTTATATCCGACAGTGGGTCTGGACCGATCATAGATTCACATGAACTAGGAGAACTGGACAGGATACTTGACGAATTCTAACAAATGGAACACCCCACACTAGCACATGCTACAAGGTATCTAAATTACGATCTTTTGTGTTGGATCCCTGCAAAGAAAGACTTATCAACTACGTTTCATCCTTGTTCAGTTAACATCAGCTAAAACTGGCAGATTGCCAAGGCCACCATTGTGGAGGAAAGGATATCAGCCTCAGAGAAACTCAATTCTGGATCTAAAAACCCTCCCCCCACCCATAATTTTGGTGAATCCAGTTTCTCCCTTAAATACTACATGAATGAACAGTGTTATGGATTATTGTGTTA
>JBCAUI010181750.1:0-17320 GCA_038406195.1 Haplosyllis anthogorgicola
GCTTGCCTACCCATATGCTTTTGTTGAGTTTGTCAAATTATCAACCAATAACTCCACACATACGTATTGCCCGTGGTGTGACGTAACAAGTCAAACATTGCTGCTGCCAGAAGCAACCCGACGAGGTTTATCGAAGATTATTTTAACATACTGTTGAGTACATGCAGACTTCATGAGTCAACGCCATGCAGGCCCGTAGCCAGCCCTCCATGTGAGGTGGTGCAAAATTTGGAATGGTGGACCCAAATTACTCATATTTTAAATTGTAAGTGAAGTAATGTGGTTCACTTGATCTAAGTTAACAAATCAGAAAGTTGAAAAATGGATACTTCATCAGTCATTAACCTAAATTTTGCTCAAAATTGTGGACCTTTTCAAGGAGGGGGTGCATTTACACCCCATGCACCCCGTCTGGCTACGGGCCTGCTATAACTGACAATCCAGAAAAAAAACCTTTTAGGATATGAAAACGTCGAAACGTCGCTGGGCCTGCCCATTCTGAGTGCTTTACTAGAACTCTAATTCCATCGGGTTATTTTTGAGCACTGCCAGGAAGACTCTCCCAGCATCTTCAAACACTACCCACTGTACAGTAATACAGAACAAACACACAATTTGTGTATTCCACATCCGTAATTTGACTGAAATTGAGCTGAAGTTCAATTAGGTGAAAGTGTAATGATCTTCTCAATTGTTTTTGTGTAGTTGTTTGGTGTATTCTTACCTGTATGTAAGTAAAACGTTGCTTTGGTGCTGCTTTTGATAATTGTGTCAGTCTAAAGACATGTGATAAAGCAAATAAGATTTAAGGAGAGTGGGAAGAGGCAGATAATCTATTACGATGAACAAATTGGTCTTTGGATGCAATGAAACTAGACGTCTTCTGACTGATTCTCTGCATAGATGCTTCAGACTTGTGTTGGTCTCCACTATCCTGTGCGAGTCTAACTTGCTCAACGGTTTCCTTCGGTTGTCTCCGGCTGCGTACAAAAGTTTCAGGCACTCAAAGAATGTTGGTGCATTCAACCTGTTTTGTCCATACCCAGTGGGTACACTTTCATTGTACAGCTTGAAGTCAGGACTTCCGCCGTGTTGGAGAAGCAGCTTCAAACATTCACTGTTTCGGTTATGAAACGCAAGTGATAAAGCCGTGAAATTTTCACTAGATCTACGGAGGTTCACATCAGCTCCTACGTGCAACAGAGCTATCACACATTTCTGCATAGTCTCGTAGAAATACTCCGATTTTTTCTTTAGACACATCTTGTTAACTGCTCCATCAGAGAACTAATTCCATTCCATGACTAATTCCATGTAGAAATACGCCAGGTTACAAGCGTTCCGAGATGGAACCGCCTGGATAACACATAGCCTGTGACAGGCTTGTGCTGAGGGAGTGTGAGGTCCCGGTAGCTCAGTTGGTAGAGCACTGGTCATGTAACCCAGAGGTTGTGGGTTCGATCCCCAACTGGGGTCCCAAACTTTTTCAGCACAACTAAGGTATTGTAGATGAATTTACTTTCTCTTCAATCAAAATCAATTGTTTCGCAAGTTACAGAATTCTAGTCTTATTTCCAGATCTTCATCCTGAGCCAATAGTTATTTTCGTATTGTACTCTGAGACATGTAATCATTCAAGGAACATTAATGAGTGATATGTAGGTGACTATTATGCCGATATATTGGAATGCAGAAGTTATAATATCAAATTATTCTTACACGATGCAAATACCTGACATTTCTTTCCAGGTGATGTAACCTCTGGAACCATCTATGGTTTAAGAATGGCAGTTATATTTTTCAAATATATCATAATAATAACGTCAATAAAACTGAAGTTACCAAATGTTCCGTTACTTTGTACCCATACCAGGAGTCAATTGCTAGTCAGTGTCTTAACCAAATGGATTCAACACTTATCTGTAACAAAGTACGACATAAAGAGACTACAGTGGTGCTCATTTCGTAATTCTAATTTCCAAATTTTTATATTTTTAATATGCTTATGGAAAAAAAAATTGCGCCAAATTGACCTTTTTGACTACAATCTCCTAATTTTACAGTTTCCAGTTACAATGGCAAAACGAGTATTTAGTTTCCTATCGAAATATCACGCCAATTGGATTACGAAGAAAATGCAAAGCTGACAGACACATTTTGCACCGTTATGCACAACGAGGGGTGATTAACCTGTAGAACAATCTGCGGTTTCATAGAACTTAACCCTTCAACACTCTGTGTCAGCAACAAGTCTCCTTCATTCCAGAGCAGTGAGACACACAACAATGGATTGGTTCCAGGAAAACAAACACCCAGATCCACAACACAACTTCCTAGGGGTCGAACGGATTCTGTTGCTACCTCGTTCAAAGATCCAAGGGTAATACCCGAGATATAGTACCCATTGGGTACCAGCATACCAATAGAATATGGCACAATAGAACGGTTTCAGAAGACATTAGAATCCGTGTTCATCGTTTTAAGACACAAGGTCTCACAATGACTTATCAGTTATCACACATCAAGAAAACAACCTAGAGGGAATTTAAACACAAAATTATTGTTGTCTATTTCATAGCTAAAATTGTGTGATGGTGTGCTGAACGGCAATGGTAAAGCATAGGAATTTTTCGCCTCTATGCAATTGTGGCAGCACCTGACGGGCAATAAATACATTGTGTACTCTTTATGCCATATTGGTTGTGTAGCAATATACGTGTTTGGTCTCAACTATTAACTTGTTACTTCGACAGAGGAGTAAATTCCTATCAGTTTTGGAACAATAGCACAACAAAGGCACGATCTTTTGTTCTCCTTTTTGTCCACATTGATAGGAATTTCCTGAACTGATACACCTCAGCAAACCCAACCCGTCGGGTACCCGAGGTTACCCGTTACACACCTACAAGCACAACACAACACCTTCTCGCATGCACAGCTGTTGAAGCTGACATGATCCGGACCAGGTTCTGGATGACTCAGCTGTTGGGTACCAGATCCAGATGCGACCTGTTGGGAAAAATCTGGAAGACTTCAAAATAAGGCACGAAGCCGAGAAATTCTCTGAACTGGATTTAAAGTGCATCCATAATGAATCATCCAGACCGAGACAGTGGATTTTCCCATTCAGGATCCCTTAAAGTTTGTTTTCATTTTTGCGCATGCAAACCCTTCAAACTTTCCAAACGGTGAATGTGACAGTAGTGTCTGTAGGTGTTTTGTTTTTAATGGCATACTGATACATTAAACCACTGATATGGTGTAATGTAACGGTGACACATTTGCCTTCATAATGTTAGTTGTAATAGTACAGAGAGGTGTGCTTTTCCTCTAGAAACAGTAACATAGCCCAAAAATCTCAAGTTTTCAAACAATAAAATATCATTCTGTGCGTTGATGGACATAAATATGTGGAATTCTTCTGTTTTCAAGCGTTTTCAAATTGATAGGAAATCAATTTCTTCAATGCAATTTGTCTTGTAATAATTTAACTTAAAAAGAATTTTAAAAGGAGAAAATATATAATGTGTTGACCCATAATTTTTTTCTGTCTTTAAATGTTGTTGCTTTAAGTCCCTCTATGAAACCACTGGGCAGTGCATTCGTACCTGTCTTCTTTGCCACAATTATTCACCTTCAATTCAAGTACAATTAAAGAAAAACATGATGTTTTGACTTTGAAAGGACGTCATACTTCAAAGCGTCATCAAAATGCACATAATTCTCCTGGTATTCAGTCCAAAAAAAACCGTAAACCCCATGACAAATGTCTGAGTACATGTTTGTCTCCCCCTTGTTTAGGGGCTCATAACATGCCTGGGTAAACATCATCATGCTCCATGTTTGGGACCTCCTGTGCCAAGATTGTGTAAGAGAAGAAGATGACTGAACAACAACAACGCATAACAACACAATCCATGAGCGAGTGTGTAAAACATTGCGAGCAAGATAGTAACTCTACGTCATCTACTTAACATTCACAGAGCGCGGAGTCACATCCTGCCTGGCCAATCAGCGCGCAGGAATCCAGCAGGAGGTGTGAGAAGGTCCGCCCCGCACTCTCCTCCAGCCCCAGTCCCCCTTTGCCGGATGTGACAGGTTTCAGAAGAGCCGATCGTCAACGAGTTAATCTGTTGACATAGCTTTGATCCCTCCCGCGCCTGCGCGTGCGCCACTCGGGTGGTCGCGCTTGTTGTATATAAAGTCGAGACGAAGCTGACCAGACTTCATATCCTCGGACCGTTACCAGTGACAACAACAACTTCAACAACCACAACCACCTGCAGAGAACTTTGCCTGCAGAATCCCTGCAGCCACAGAAGGACCAACGCAGAGAGACAATTGTTGCATAACATAATACTGCACTGAGACCATACAATTTATCCAGAAGATCCAGAATATAACATACTAAGAACATTTTATTGAAGAACAGAATTGAAGACATGGAGAAGCAATTATTAGGATTACTGTGCTCATGTTTTGTTGCTATGATACAGGTAAGAAACATATGAGATTTTACAATTTTACATCATCACGATTGAAGCTAAAATTTTACAAAACATCTTAACTATAAAATAATTGACTAAAATACATGACATACATTTCAAGTACATTCTGAGTTCATATCAATTGTACATATTTCAAAAATTGTTATAAAAAATAGAAAATTACAATTGACTACAAACTCGATTAAATTGACAAGAAAAGAAAGTAAAATACTACACAGTACATTTTTAGTGTATGTACCAAGCATACTGTCAAGCATTATAATGTTATTTAAGCAAAAAGAGGATTTACGGGCGTTTTAATGAATGATAACCATGTAATAACAGGGGTTGACTCCAAATTGCTGTGGAGCTTTTTTCTCTACTTTTTCTGAACGCCATATTTATGATGTTATCATTTTCTCTTTGACAGGTCTCCTCCTCTGATACAGGTATGTTACTTAAGTTATTTTCCTCTTCACAGATACCTTAAGTTATTGTCTATTTATTTCCTAATAAAGTAAAAACCAACTGTAATAAGGTATGTTGAGGTATGCGGTTATCCATCCTTTGTCAGTTGATGAACAGAATTAAGGGAAAATACTTCAATAGTATTTCTAAGGCTGAAATCCTGTTCATTTCTTATTTGGTTTCTATTTATTTTGCCTTGAGGCATTTTATGGAATAGGTCAGAAAACATGATTTATGTAAAAGAAAATTTAAAAGATAATACTTTTGTACCTTAAGATGAATTTGAAACATATTAAACTTTAAAAGACATTAGAATTCATTAACATTAATTTATTTCAATTGTAAAAACAAAAAGAAGAAATTTAAGCATGTATGGTGCACGCGTGTTGTTCTAAAGTAGAAATTCCTGACTTTAGATATTAGAACGGAATCCTGTAGATCACTTACATCCCACGACAAAACGGAACAAACATCACAGTGTCGTCTTACATTCACTTCTTTATAAGGAAATACTTCCCTACAGCAAGTTTTAAAAGATCAAAATGTCTCCATTAAGTTGCGGTTGGTGTAAAAAGATGCACAACATAAGGGTTCTATGTCTTCTTTTGGCTTAAATGAAGATTACTTACTATGTTGTCATTTCTAATTTTGGAACAGTTTTAGTAGTTTGTTTAACTTGCACAAGAAACTGGTCCTTTACATCTTGCTATGTATGATTGCAAAATGCTAAAAGAGTAGGAAACATAACTCACATGCAGGTGACATTGACAGTGACAAGGAGAGAATCCTGCCATAACATGTCACAGATGTGCAACAAATCACGAGCACAGAGTAGGGCAACCAACCAATCAGATAGTCAAGAGATAAGATTTATAAATTCCTGAATCAAAGTTGATTTTAAACGTTTTGACTACATCTAAATGTTTGCTCATTTGTGTACAAAGATTTGAGGCAGGAATGTGAGTATTTGTATCCCATGATTTGAGGCAGGGATTTAGTTGTTTTAAAACATTGTTTGCCATGGTACAAACATCAACATTTGGATGTACTCTCCCCATACCTACATGTAAACAACGCTACAACAGCACATTTTGCCCCCTACTTTTGTACTTTTAAAGGATTATATAACTGTGGAATTTGAGTGAAAACATCACACAGACAGACGGGGTGGCCTGGCAGGTTCACTGCCCAATTTGGAATGATAATATTTTGATATGGTTCGGGTTCAATTTGTTGTTGGAATTTGGTCATAAATCTGACTTGAATGTTGTGAAACAGACAAAAAATATGAAAATCAAACAGAGAATTCAGAAAACTATTTTTCCTTTATTTACAACCCAAACTTGTGATAATAGACCTGAATACAAATTATTAAATACAACCCTTAATTAATTTCATACTTATGAAGCAAGCTAACAGTCAAAGTATGCTTCACTTAAATTATTTCAATTGTGGAAAATTTCTAATCAATTCAGCAAAGGTTAAGTACAAAGAATCTGGTGCCGTGTTAAACTTATGATACGAATTCCGTGTATTGTATAAAGTTCCAAAACTGACAAGTTATTTATTTAGTAATGCAGTACGTAGCAATAATGAGAAAAAAATTAATGGTTTCAAATATTTGTTAAGTTAATTAACAGTTAAACGACAAAGATTATGCATGTATTGAATAGTATCTAATAACCTGAGTACTCAGAGGTGCTCGTGTAAGGAGGTGAAAGTCGCAATAAGTTGCAGACCCAAAATCTGTACAGATAAAAAATAGGGAACCAGGTAACTGTGCTGGGGACATGCCAAAAACTGAATGTGATACATCAGGCTCATAACCAGAACTCAGTACTTCCAACATGTTGTCAAACTGCATTTTGTCAAGCTCAATTTCAATCAAATTGTTACCTTGTAAGGCTGAACTTATTTTGCTACAACAGAATTCCATGCCATATCTTTCATTAGAAGAAAAACAAAATAGATCAACCAATATTCCATCCTTTGATCATACAATTTTCTTTATTTAGTCAGTTGTACATTTATAATGTCCAAATTTACAAATCATTGTCTAAATTTACAAATTATTGTAACTGGTCAGCTCAGTCTGCTGTAAAAACGTTTTAGTACTAGTACCGGACAGGACGAAAACATTTATTCCCTTGTTCCCCCTGCCAACGGCGCTGGGTTGATGACTTATCCGTTTGGCCTTGATACATAAATAACTGTGTATCTGAGTTCTTAATTACACAATTATCTCAGTATTTATTACATAATACACTAATTTAATCACAGAGCATATCTGGAGCAAAGCTACTATTTGATAAGTTTATCATATATCATAACACACACTGGGTGGTTGGTCTGTTGAAGTTGCGTTTTCTGATTTCGTTTTCGGTTGGTTCCAGGGAGATGTTGTTGTTGTCTTCTCCCAAGATGCGTGCAAAGCCTGTGTACACGTGCTGCAAACTATCATGTCTTTATTCGATAAAGTTCTTAGAAAAGAAACATTGTTACTTAGGCAAGCTATTAATATGCAATAGACTGTTTGCAACTGAGGGAATGTTATGATTAGTCAACAGGTTGTATTGTAGTTTAATAGATATTCAAACAAGAGAAAGGAAATAGCGAGAATTATCGGTGTCTTTATTACTCAATCATGAATTTCTCACTGTGCTATCGAGGCACACAAAAACACAATTACAGAAGAAAAAGAATTTCATGATCTGAAACGATAAGGAGATCAGTTCCAGACTTGTTGCATTGTCGGAACAAATTAGTGAAATGCTTCGTTTCAAAACTTTATAACTATTATAAATCCATCATTAATGAAAGTGATGAAAAGTAGAATATCAGTGTAAATTTGGAGCTTTTTGTTTCAAAAATCCTATTGTTTGCTCAGATTTTTTCAGACGATGTATTGTTGCATCCTCTCGTAGTCTCGTGTTTCAGATGACGTGCGTCGAATGTTACCTTAAAATATGTTGGTAACTCAAGAGTTTCAAAACAAACTTGTGTTTTCAACTGTTTTGTCAAAATGAAACTAAAATTGACGAAACCACAAGAGAATAAAAAGGCAATTTAGCGTAAACGTTGCATGAAAACTTAATGTTCTCCCGTTTCACGTGTAGATGTTTACTTGGTGTTGAGTTACGGTTGTGGAGGGTGCACTGCCAAGGAAACTGGGGCAACATTACGTCATAACATAACGGTATGTAAGCTGCTGCACCAGCTGTAGAGATACCTGATCAGGGGTGTCCTGGGGTACGCATTTCTGGTTTCACGAAATGAAGGAACAATTATCTATGACACACGATCTTAGAAAGTATCAGTAGCGGATCTAGGGGACCTTTCTGTTAAACTCTGTTTGACCGCTATTTTGGCCCCGGCCTTAGCCTGTTAAAACACTTTTACAGTCTAAATTAGTCAATCTTCAGATTCCTTACTGTGGCTTTGTTCATAAAACACACAGTTGTTCCTCGTGAAATGTAGGCCCAATTGTTCATTCCATAGACAATTGCTAATTCGCCAAACTGCTAATTGTTTTCATGAAGTACCCCAGGATGTCCTGGAAGGGGTGGTGCTGGTACAGTAGCGATTACAAGTTCCCTGGACGTACTGTATGTTGGGGGTTACTAAGGCGTAGTGGCATTTACAAAGTGTCCAAAATATGCAAAACATAAAATGCTAGCGCTGCAATTATGAAATCTGACAATTTTTTTTTGTTCAGAAGCAGAAAAAGAAATGAATATAGGTCAATTTGTTACATCTTTGCATATTCTTCCATCTAAACCAAATTGACCTTTTTTGGCGACATAATAATGCATCACAATCTTGTCATGATGTCAGAGATGTGACGTGTCACTTTACCAGTAATAGATTCATACGTTTAAGCAAGTCCTGGAATATTCTTTTATTGTTTAGTGCGTGACAAATGAACAGTTTCACTAACAATGACCACTGTTGGTGTTGTGATAATTTATAGTGTATTATCAGGCTAGACATAATTATTTTGAATTGTCCCATTTAATTAAGCAGTTGCAAAACCTCGTTATAAATGGTTTTGTCATCATTACCTAGAATTAATCCATCCACAATAACAATCATTTCAAAGTGCGAAGTTACAAAACTCAAAATGTTTAAAGTTTTGACGAAAAGTTTACGAAGACCTCGTTTATTGAAACCATCAAAACAGGTTGGTCCCAGTTTTCCGCTACTGTTTACATTCCACGCACGCTTCAGCACAAGTTGTCGGCACTTTTTTCGCGGATTCTCCTCCAGGTCCTTCTGCCGCACTTGCAGCTGCACATGTAGTCCTCCCTGCTACTGCAGCTGCAGCAGGTGGTCGCCAGCTGTGGACCACATGTTACAATGTGTTGTCATCGCATCCAGATGGTTCGTGGGGTTCTCTTGTTATTGTGTAACAGTTTCTTTGTGTGTGATCCATTTCATTCCAGGTTAACTCGTCATTTACGAAACAAAACAGTTCACACTGGCACAGAACAGAGGACAGATTGTGATAGATCTAAATGTGGCAACGGTTAAAAATCTACAGAGTTTTTTTTATGATATTTCAGATGTATCATTTTCAATTAAAAACCAAAGCACTAAAGTCTTTGTAGAATGGATGTTCAGATCAAATGAGCTCAATCTCAGTTAGACGGGAAACGTTCCAGTACCTGGGTTGAACTGCTATCCTTTAGGCTTGGTGACTTTTTATTAGAACTTTAAGTTTTAAATCTGTCAGTACACAAAAGGCAACGTTCCAAGCCCAAATCATTCATTACACAACAATTTCCGAAAAATGTGCAGACTCTTTTAAATTCCACTCCATTAAAATGTTTCAAAACAAACTCCTCCTTAATTCGCAGAAACCGTGTACCAATTAAAAGCCACAATTGCCACGTGCTAAAAATCATAATATACAACATACATCATCATAATATAAGGTAGATATAATAACATCAACATTGAGTACAAAGCAATAGAACAAATTCCTTTCCAGTCTGACAAATACAACACTTGAAACACATAAAAAGTCATCAGACATATATGTCAGTTTTGAAAATATATCAACATTCCTTTCCATTGTCACAAAACAAATGAAACAAAAGCTCCAGCAGGAGAGGAACAACAACAGAACAATAACAATGGAGACACCTCTTGGTTCAAGTGTTGTGCAGCATGGTGCTTTCGTTTTCCAGAAAGTGCTGACTGTGTATTTGGGACAACTTGCTTGATGGTTCTGTCACCATATATGGTGCCCAGAATTGACTTATTAAGAAACTGGATGTTACATCAGCTATTTGCAATTTTCAAGTGTACCAGAATAAACCTGACCAAAACATTGTTTCAAACATTCTACTCCCACGAAAGATTCTCATAAGAACAAGTACTTACAGAACAAAAGAATCTGTTTAATTGGTGGTTTTATAAAGGCATAAAATGGCGAATCTAAAGTCTTACAAGATTGTTCTTGGTAATTAACCCTTCAACTCAAGAACTTGTAGATGAACACAAATTGGACTGGTGAGCTACAACCAACACCCAAGTAGCTCTCTGAGCTGAATTATCCTTATTTTCTAACATGTTTGTCAAACAACCTCATTTTCTTATGTGTTACAGGATGTGGAGGCAAACCTGCTGACATTCTCTTCCTTCTGGATTCCTCATCCAGTATCTGGGGCCCGAACTTCAAGAAACAACTCAAGTTTGTACGTAACGTCGTAGACGAATTTGACGTCACGCCAGTTAAGACGCGTATTGGCGTCATGACGTTCAATAGCTACGTCACAGAGGAGATAGCGTTAGGACAATACGTCAGCAAGGAGAGTCTGTCCAGCACGATCAACGCTATAGGGCAGACGAGTGGGGACACCAGGACAGACAAGGCTCTGGACAGGGTAAATATAGCTGCTCACTATTTTAAAGTGTTACCGTAACCATAAGAATACTCTGTATTTGATTTGAACGTTATAATTTCTAGAATAGATTGCCGAGTGAAAATTCAAAAACAGAATACAATTCATTCAGTTCATTACATAAGATTTGTTGAATTGTTAAACAAATACAAAATTTTGCATCATTATGAAAACTGCTGCCTTTCCTATTGGCTTCTGGGTTTTTGCAAACAAAAGAATTGCTTGCACTTCTGTAGTTCCCAAAACAAAGAGCCTCTGAACCTCTCAGAACATCATTTAGCTCAACCAAAGTGCTGCTTTGATGTTTGGCAAAACCGAATAAAATTACAGTAAATGTGAATACAATACTAAAGAATCAGGCCAATTAATCATGTATTCAATAACATTTTTCTTCATTTTCATTAAATAAATATTTCAACCTCTTATATTTTAGGCTCGCAGTATCCTAATTAAGCAGGGTCGCGCAGGAGTACCGCAGCTGGTGATCGTGATGACAGACGGGCTGTCGGACCACCCCGACCTGACCCGCGCCGCCGCCGACAACCTCCACGCCGCCGGCGTCTTCGCCATGACCATCGGGATCGGTGACGGCGCAGATAAAAACGAGCTGCACTCCATCGCTAGTCAACCCGACGTCGTCTTCAAGGTCGATACGTATGATGCTCTGAAGAGGCTCAAGAAGATCCTGGCCTTCAAGGCTTGTGAAGGTATAGGTTTTTTTATTTTATATAGGTTAATGACATTAGGTTGAAGGTGCCATAAAATGTAGATTGTGGTCGGTTTCAAACAGAGGTGAAATGATAACGATGCTCAGAGAAAAAATCTCTATTTTGGAAACAATTATTTAATGTGATGTTAGCAGATCCTGATACTGATGCTATGCTGTATCCTTTACTTGAACAAAAGAACCTATTGCTCACAAAATGAAGACATGGATAGATTGGATAGATTTTTCCTCCACATATGCTCAGAAAGTTTCTACTGTTTGCAAAATGGAGCTTTCTTTGTTCAGTTGTGTACTGACTTCAATGGATTTTATTTTGTTTTCAGTTAAAGTGACCACTGCCTCTCCCCCAGTGACACAGAGCGACAGAACCAAACCATCTAAAGGATGCGGTGGCAAGCCGGCAGATGTCGTCTTTGCTCTGGACTCCAGTAGCTCCATCTGGGGACCTGACTTTGACACACAGCTGAGGTTCATCCAGGACATTGTTGGCGTTTTTGACATCTCCCCTGAGACCACCCATGTAGGACTCCTCACTTTTGGCTCAGTGCCAGAGAATCATTTTCAGTTGGACAAGTTCGCTACAGAAGAAGAGGTGAGTGATTTGAAATAATTCTTTGCTTTGAATAAAATGTCACACAGAAATTTATTTGAATATATAATTTGTGTGCAATAGAGCTTCACAATGTTCTTGGGTGCGTTAAAAGATTTGCTGCAATTCCTTTGTTCCCAAATTGGTAGAAATTTGTGGATCTGTTAGAAACAGTAGATGGTCTCTTTGGTAAAAGAAAAATCCATAAATGTTTATAACCAATAACAACAATTGGTGTCACTGTCTTAACTATTTGCAGTGATTCATTGAATAATAGTTCTGTTGCTGAATCTTTAGGCAGAACATGGATAATTCTACGATAATAGCCACAATTATTACAATTATCTCTTTTCGCCACAGATTGTTGACGCCATCGGGCGCATAGAGCAGACGCGCGGAGAAACGAACACAGCGGCGGCGTTACATGACATCCAGCGTCACTTCTTCTCTGAACGCCACTCTCCACGCAACAGCATCGTCCGCATAGCGATCATCGTCACTGACGGGCGATCCGACGATCCTCTCGCTACATCTCGCGAGGCGAGACTTCTGCGAGACTCTGGGGTGCACGTGTTTGCCGTGGGCGTCGGGCAGGATATCGACATGGGTGAACTTCATGCTATCGCGTCGAAACCAGCCGAGGATTACGTCAACACTGTTGACAACTACGACGCCCTCAACTCCATCAAAGAACTTCTTGCCATTAAAGCCTGTCAAGGTAATAATCAATTACAGTATTAATTACTCACAGGTACAGGAATTTTTGCTCCAATGGTTTTGCTGTGGGGTGTCGCTGGTGAGTCAGGAGGCTGGAGAAGGTTTAATAAAGAGAGGGAACATGATTATGGTACGGATCGAAACTTTAATAACAGAGAAGACTTTGCGAGCCAAGAAGTAGATATGAGGAATGGGTCCAAAAAAGAGTTTTCCCTAATTATATCCTCCAAAATCCCATGAAAATAACAGAAATTTCCAACAATCAAATTCAACTGTAAAGGACCACTCAATTTGAAAAGACGTTTCTAAATTAGAGAAAAATAATATTTCTTTTAACGTTTAACGTAAAATTACTCCACCTTTGTTCACAACTCTCAATATTTAACAAAGAAAACAAACAATGAACATTTTGGCAAAAGAACAAATTTGAAAATAGCATCATCTCCCCTAGAGCGCGGGTTTCACTGACATCGCTCTTTTTATTGACCTCTTTGTTCTCCACAATGTTATTGCATCGTTTAGTGTCATAAATCAGTTTAGTCATTCACGGGTTTTCTCGAAAACTGTAAATTATGCCCGGAAAGAAATGTAAACCACCTATATACCTTTGTGGCTAAAGAGAAAAATCTTGTCAAAAAATAGCTGGGGGATAAAGAAATGACTTGCAAAAGGTGAAAGGTGATGTCACAGGTGAAGACAATTTGTCAAAAGTAATTTTGAACGTTTTGATTTTGAACTGTTTGTTGATCTGATATTTAAACAATGAAATTCTCCGAAGTAATTATATTTGTTAGATTGAGCGAAATTTCCAGAGAATTTTGGTAAAAACAACCAAATGACTTTGGATTATACTTGCATGAAGATAGCAAGATAACAAATACTAGGTACTGGCAATTTTCGATTTTTCGGAATTGCAGCTTATGTAATCTAACAAACATAAAAAAGTCTGACCTAATTAGCTAAATGCGTAATTGGTTCCAAGAAACCTGGGAGACCATCGTGGTTGTCCCATTGTTCTGGTAGATAACGAATTATGTGTGTCAATTAGCTGAAGTTCAGACAGACAGATAGTAGAGATGCAATGTTTAGCTCAGATAAGATAAGTGCACAGATGAGTGGAGCATTGTGTAAGAGCATGAGATAATAAAACAGCTGATTGAGCTATTTGAAGATAGGCATCTCTGGAAATCATTGGGGACCTGGAAACGATAAAAAAATCGTCCTATTCTTGTATTCACGAGGAAATACCAACCTGGTTGTCTCTTCCAAAGATTCCATTGAATGTAATATGATCTTATTTTGTTCTACCACAAATCTGATTAATTAGATTAAATAGGCTAATTTGACCATTTTTTCTATTAACAGTGTCATGCAAAGGTGTCTTGCAAAAGTGTCAAAAATGAAGGCGAAAAATTTGGTTGAACATATCATTTGTGTACTTTAATGTTATATTTTATTTTACTTTTAGTTACTGATCCACCAACAACTACCACAACAACAACTACAACCACCACAACGACGACAACACCCGAACCAATGCCGGCTGACCAAGGTTCGTATCAAATCAATTACAGATATTTCTTTATCAGTCTTCCTGATTTTTGAACATCTATTTAAATATTTTGGCATTATTTAATATCAATTTTGTGTATGCTAGGTCTCCATCTACTATTATCAGACGAAATATACCCTTTTTCTGCGTAAACAGAAAATGATCATAATTTAATCAACTGAGAGAAAAATTCAAACGATCAATACCCAAGTAGTGAAGACAGGAACAATTACGGTTAATGCTCTTTGCTTCTGGAATGATGTAGTTCATTAAATGAAAATTGTGCGTGTGTTCCATGACGAAGGGTTCAAATATTGCCACTGAAGGAGATATTTCCTACACCAAAACCTGAACCAAGTATTACTCAACCTTCGAGGTACTAACCGGGTTTATACAGGCGACTTGATGCTAAATCTATTATTTGTTCAACTTACACTTCCACACAGAGGAGGATATAAAGTGTTATTCAAGTTGGAAAGAAGTTTTTGTGGATTTCCCTTTGCCTTACTTTTTACTGTTTCCATGCAGTTCATAAAATGTCTGTCAATTTGGGAACATTTGAGAAAAAAATTTCCACGCTGGTTTTTTTGCGTATAAATTGTATTGTTCTAAATGGCCTCTGAAATCAAAAGAGATAAAAGAGATGAATTTTAAACTTTAATCAATTTTAATTCATTTTTTCACAGGATGTGGTGCCTCAAGCCCAGCGGATGTCGTATTCTCACTTCCGCCGGAAGCGCGTATCCAGGACACGGACCAGACGCTGCGTTTCATCCGGGACCTTATCCAGGAGTTCGACATCGCCAATGACAAGGTCAGGATGGGTCTGGTACCACGTGACTGCCTCGCCGTACCCGGTCTAAGCCTCCAGTCCGGACAAGACAAGCAAGCGCTTCTGGACATGTTCGAGCCAATCGAGTACCAGGCTGTCACTGTACCAAAAGCCATTAAGTACATGAGGAAGGAAAGTTTCAGGGGCGAGAGAGGCAGCAGAGGGGGCGCTAAGAAAATAGGGGTTGTAATCATAGACAGTAACTCCCCTGACCAAGAAATCACAGCCATTGAGGCCCAGAAAGCCAGAGAACTTTCAGACATTGAACTCTTTGTCGTGGCCATTGGGAAGGAGGTGTCAGACAGTGAGGTCAAGGCCATTGCCTCACTCCCACACGACCATCACATACTCACAGCCAGTAACTATGACGACCTACCTCGACTCGTGACGTCACTCAAGGAGAGAATAGATGATCTATGTAATGGTGAGTAAAATTATTATAGTATTTTAAAAAATGGAATAGGAGTTCTGTCATACTTGAAATGTAATGTCTCATTTACAATAATGCCTGCTTTTTTCATTTTTGTCTCACTGAATCTTCACGTGAGCCAGTGGCGAGTATTATTATGCCACGCATAGAAAGAAACATTATAATTTGAGATTTTCAAATTTGACAAAACTCAAATGTAAAGCTATAATACAAAGTCACTGTCACCCTGTCATCAATGTTTGAATAGAATTGTTATTCAGTACTGGAGACAACACTAATTTATAAACCCGTGCAAAGCATGGGCGCCTCGTATCAGAAGTTTAACAATAGCGCATCAAAAGCAAAGCGTGAAATTCTTTCGTTCTCTCCTTTGTTCTCTTCGTTTCCTAAATGAGATGATTTCTGTGCACTATGATACTGCCTCAATATCAACTACCTTTTGGTTTGTTACTCACATTTGTGTGATTTTTCAATGTGTTAGCATGTTTTCATAACCCTAAAGACTCACTGAGCTGTTTGCATGTTATATTAATGAAGACTTATTAAACTTTTACCGTTGATTAATAAACAAGCATTCAGATCATGAAATTAGTATCAAAAGATAAGCGCTCTGCAACAAGTGAATTAATCGAGTTGGCAATTATTTATAATTGTTTATTGTCTTTCGAATGTGAGAATGTGACAACACCGTTTCCAGCATCATGTGGTAACCTGGTAACGTTGTATTTTATGACGTCATTATGTGCCGCCATCTAAGATGGACCGGAAGTTTGCCTTTTAGGCTGAAGACCGCATAGTCTTTCATTCGAAAGACAATGAGCTCTGCATGAAAAATAAATGTTGAGGGCGAGCCTGACTTTAATAATAATTTCACTTTAATAGTAATTTCATGATCTGATTACTGTCTCATTTATGAAAACGAGCAAAGTGCTGTGTTCTTTAAGATTGCGAAAACACGCTGTTCTAATTCTTCAGGTGGGATCCGGGGGCAGGGACACCCAACGCCCCCCAGCCATGGTGAAGGAGCACGGCAGGTTCTCTAACATCGCAGACTATCAGGAGTTGAGAGACGCCAATGTTTCCGAGACGGTGTCGTGATGTTGACAACCAGATGTGTCACCTAGCAACCTTAAGTCGGCAAGGATACCACAACAATGCTGAGATGTACTTAAAAGAAAACATTTACCCAAAAGTATTAAAGAATACAAACATTTCTTTGTTACAAAATGGCGTTGCAAGAGATCTAAGTGATAAAATCATAACATTGTGTCAAGAGTACCAGACTCTTTCGTTTAAAAATAACTTAAATGTCTCGGATGAGACCGGAACATATCACGTCTTCGTTGTTTTTCAATAGAGCCTTATGAAAGAAACCGTTGGAGGGGGCGTGTGGCGGCGACGCCCCCTTGGATACACCAATGATAATGAACAATTGAGTTTTGTTCGTGTGAAAGACAGAGCTGAATTCATGTACATTGCGCGTTACTTAAATGAACATAAATACATAACAATTCATTGGAGTTACGTTTTTTTTGTGAATGACATGTGAATGGAATGGAAGCCAACTGTCCAGCACAGCGTACTGACCCATAATGAACAAACACAGAACTTT
>JBCAUI010181861.1:0-17318 GCA_038406195.1 Haplosyllis anthogorgicola
GTTCGATCCCCACCCGGGGTCCCAGACTTTTTCAGCACAAACAAGGTATTGTAGATGAATTTATTTTCTCTTCAATATATAGCATTTCTTAAAAAGAACACGGAGAAAAATAGGGGTTCCGTTGATAATGCAACATGCGACGTAGTCTGTGTTTTGAAGCTGTCACAATGGTTTACTCGTTGAGGAGACAATTGTCTCATTGGAAAGAACAGTTGAGATTGTAACATGCAAGTGTGCAGATACGCAATTATTTTTTTGTATCGCACACGAAATGAAAAGGTCGCATTATATTCGGAGAGTGACATTTAGCAGATTGTTAATATTACGAGCTAAAACCCTGGAAAGTGACCCTAGGTATGTCATAATATTAATTGAAATATTTGACTAGTATCCGCTATGACACCTACCATACCATCCTTTTTAAGGACAGAAAGCCTTGACTTGAGAGATGCCCCAAAAACTGAGGCTCCGAAGTTGATTTGGCCACAAAGTAATGGTAATGCATATTTTTTCAGTTTTGCAACCTGTTGGGTACAGTGTACCACAAAGGTAACCTCTCATTTACATCGGATGGAAATTCAGTGATCAGTCCCGTTGGCAACAGGATCTCCATATTTGACTTGAAAAAGTAAGTAAAATGTTTACATATGGCAAGAAAATGTTATAAATAACGTTAAAAGTTAGCAACCGAACAAATGAAAAGAAATCACTTGTAATCTGTCACCTTTATGTATATTTAGGTAAACCCTTTATTCCCAAATTGCAACAAGGAGTCGTAAGCTACAAGGTTAAAACAAATATTTTAAGTTGTAAATGTGATTTTTTTCAGTAACAAGTCGGAAACCCTCCCAGTTGAGAGTACCATGAATATCACCGCAATCGCGTTGTCTCCAGATTCATCACTAATGATTGCTGTAAATGAAGGTATGTAATACTAGAATTACTATTTGTCTATGAAATGTATGCAACTGATATCGTTGGATTAATGTATACAATTTAGATACATGTGTGGGAGCATAGCTTCTGATCGTATGAAATGGAATAATGAATTATCACGATTAACACTGCTGCATTATGGAGTGGAGCAGGATTTTTAATCGCACTTTTAGGGAAATTATTTATCCATGCGACAAATCATAAATGTCAAACCATGTTGAAAGATAATTTAAAAATTGAAAGATTATTTTACTGAACCACTATAACAATATTTACCGTGTAGGTCGTATTTATGGCGCACTGCGCGAAGAGTTAATTTTGGGGGTGCGCCTTATTTATTTAGCTTTATTTTTATTCAGCTCTGAGTTGTTTACGGAATATGTTACATGTCAGTGTTGGGCATTTTTAACATACATATGATGCATGGAAGTCAATCTATTAAAGGCATTAGAGGGTGGTACAGGCATTAATATAGGGAGAAGAAACAATAAACATGTGCTAAAATCACTTTCATAACATGTTTAAAGCAAAAATTGTGGGTCACAATTGTTTAAGAGCGGAAATGCTGACTGCAAAAATATACGCAAATCAGCTAAAAAAAGGGGTGTGCCTTATTTAGGGCATGTGCCATAAATACGACCTATACGGTATGTGTGATATTTTCCCAGCAGTTAGTTATTTTAGTTAGGTTTACTATATTTGTTGACGTTTTCTGTAGAGGGAGAAGCCATGCTTATTAGTATGAAAAGCAAGTCCGTCTTACATTACTACCACTTCCACAGACCAGTGCATGCAATATCATTCAGTCCTGATGGCAAGTAAGTATAGTGTACACTGTATGTTTAATTTTATTGGCTCATTTGGCATATATGGCTCATTTGGCATATATGCCAAAGAGCCTACAGAATCATGAAATGTCCATCGTCCGTCGTTGTCTTTGTTGGCGTTGTCGTCATCAGTGTTGTCTGTGCAAAGTCACCCTAAGCACACTACTGATCATAGAGACTTCATATCTTATACACATATATGTCCCATCTCAAAGACTAGCAAATATTATGTTGCTATGAACATTATTCTCAAATTGGCAGCCATATTTGTATTTTTCTTTGAACCTTATTCCTAGACACACAGTTAAAGATACAGACTTTATATTTTGCAGTCAAATGCATCTACATACCCTCTTTATATCCTGTAAAAATTATATTGATGCCACTTATACTTCTAGTTTGGCAGCCATATTTGTGCATTTTTCATTGATCACATTGGAGATTTGATCCTAGACACTTTGTATCCTTGTGATATTGTGATCTAAATTGTCTAAGTATTTTGAAAATGCCAAATGAGCTCAGGACCATCTGGACCTATTTTTTTTTGGACCAACTTAGCGGAGAACACGTGTACAATAATGATATTACACGTAGAAGTAATATCACATCATCGATTTAGTTTATGGAAGGCAAGATGTTGTCAAGTTAAAAACCCTAACGTTAACTTCAGAGAAAAAAGCTTTTCGTTATTTGTGCAGGAAATTTGCCGTGACAAAGGAGAATACACTACTTGTTTTCCACGCACCTGGGAGAACAAAAGAGTTCAACCCATTTGTGCTGCAGCGAACATTCTATGGTGCTTATGATGAATTAGTTTCTATTGATTGGTCATCCGATTCAAGGTACTGTTTTTGAAATCTTTTTTACTGAAAATTTCTTTGCAAAATGCTTAATGTATTTTTTATGAAGACAATGTAGCACTAAACAAATTGTTCACTATTTGTGCAGAGTAGTTTGTGTCGGTGGAAAAGACATGAACACTAGAGTGTATGGTGCTCAAAGGTTTAGGAATCTCATCATTTATTCCGTGGGCGGGCATACTGATACCATTGTCAACTCTTTCTTTGAACACAACTCACTGGATGTATCCTTCATGGACGATTGATTTTACTCTAAATCTTAATCAAATGTATTTGTAAAGGGTAAAATGAAAATTTTTAATCGTTCAGTTTAGCTTTATTTAATATAATATTTAAATTTTTTTCGATTGCTGCAATTAAATATCTGCAAGTGGTACTCTAGTTTGTTTTTTTTGGTTAAAATTCACGTTCAAACCTTGACTTCGTTAAGCTTTACACACTGAGCAGTAACGGACAGTTGTGTGTGTGGGAAAGTGATACTGAACTGGATGGATTGATTCCGTGGGAGGAAGAGGAACAAGTGGAACAAGTAGAGGAGATAGAACTAGACGGTGACGACGAAACGCAAAAGCAGTACAACAGAAAAGGCACGCGTTTATAAATATCAGGAATTAATCTAAGATCTGTTTCGCACAGTAAGGAATTTAATGGGGGTTTACAAAGATGTGACTATAAATGATGGTTTTTGGCGCATTTGGCATAATTGCCAAAGAGCCTACAGAATCATGAATTGTCCGTCGTCGTTGTCGTCCTGCATCGTTGTCATTGTTGTCGTTTGTGCACACTCATCCTGAACACACTATTGGTCATAGAGACTTCATTTCTTACACACATATGCACCTATGTCCCATCTCAAAGCCTAACAAAAATTGTGTTGCTGTGACCTTTATTCTCCATTTTGCAGCCATATTTGGTTTTTTTTCTTTGAACCTTACTCCTGGAGATACAATTAATGATACAGACTTCATATTTAGCAGTCTTCTGCACCTATACACCCTCGTTAATTCCTTAAAATATTGTATTGATGTCAGCTATATTTCCAGTTTGGCAACCATATTTGTGGTTCTTTCATGGATCACATATTTGAGATTTAATCTTAGACACTTTATTTGCATCTATGCTTTAGTTTATGATAATGCCAAATGAGCTCAGGTCCATCTGGACCTATTTTTTATAACTTTTCAGAGAGCACTGAACCAGAATCAGAATCTAAAGTGCTGTACAAGAGGCTTGGAAAGTAAGAATACATTTTACAGTTATATTTATTTAATTAATTTACACTTATTATATTACCTGCAAAATCTTTCCCCGTCACTTTTTGACTAGTTTCCAAATCTTAGAACATTTTGTGGGAAATTTTGGTTTGGTTTTGTCCTTATCAGTAAGAATGTTACAAAGTATCTTGCAGACATTGAACAGCAGTTAATGGAGGGAAGAGTGATGGATAGTCGTGTGTTGCACATATATTGTGGATTGTGAAATTGTCAGTATGCAATTTGTAATGTGTAATAATATAGAAACGGCTGCTTGCATATGAAAGACTCGTTATAAAATAAAGGGAGCACTATTCATATACATGTATGTATTGCAACTAATTTGATAGGTACAAGTACAAGGAGGCACGAGGTGAAGGAGCACAGCCAGCCAGGTTGACCAGTGCAGCATACCACAAACCGACACATGTACTATGCAGTGGTTTCTCTGACGGAGCATTCTTATTGCATGAAATGCCCGAATTTAATCTTGTACACTCGCTGAGGTATCAGATGTTTTGTATACTACATACAAACTATATATATATTCTAATTGGCTACTTAGTTAGAGTGGTGTCAATTTTACCAAAGCCCAATGGGACGAAAATGATGCATATGTAACTTTTTATCAGAAAACTTTAGCTCACTATACATGTATTATTTCAGTATATCGGACCAATACATAGCATCTATTGGTTTCAACCACACAGGAGATTGGATCGCCCTGGGTTGTGGGGGTATGGGACAGTTACTTGTGTGGGAGTGGCAGAGTGAATCATACGTCTTGAAACAGCAGGGGCATTTCACAAATATGACGAGTCTGGCGTACTCACCTGATGGACAGCACATAGTAACAGGAGGAGACGATGCCAAGGTTGTTATAGATTTATAGTTGTTCACATAAGCCTTATGCAATAAACATCTTGCATTTGGTCAGTATGGCTTTGTGGTCAATCTCTGCAGACTACTACTTTATCTACCTCTAAAATACCCACCAACTTCTTTACCATAATTGGAATGACACATACTGTAGTTTTGGATGTTCTGTTGAAGGTGAAAGTGTGGAATACTTCAAGTGGATTTTGTTTCGTTACATTCACCGAGCATATAGCAGGGATAACCGGGGTAACGTTCAACCAGAATGGACAAGTAGTTTTATCAGCATCCCTTGACGGCACAGTGAGAGCATTTGATTTAAATAGGTAAGCAAATATTAATGACCACATAGTACTGTTGATGTAAGTAGTGTTGCTTAAGCACTCCAAACACAGAAGTTGAATTACACACGTATGTCAGAATGGTTAGTTTAATATCTGCAAGGAATAAACGTTAAAACAATTTTACCAAATAATTGTGGACAATGAAAAGATACACATGTAATTGCAGATATCGAAACTTCCGTACCTTCACCTCACCCAGAGCAGTGCAGTTTTCATGCCTAGCTATCGATAACAGTGGTGAAATCGTCTGTGCTGGGGGACAGGATACCTTTGAAATTTATGTCTGGTCAATGCAAACAGGGAGATTGTTGGAGGTAACATATTTTAGCGTAAAACAGTAAAACAACACTTGTGTAGCTTTTACTTAATGAAATGAGATAATTTATCCCTCATACCTCCGTTTCAAGGAATTTTACCAAGCCACAAATGAACCACATTTTAAATCGAATTACATTACTTCTGTGCTTCTTTTTGCTTTAACAAAGACATAAAACGTTTTGCCCGTGACAAATATTTATTATTTTTGCAATCAAAATGGCTTCGATAAATAACAACTAGGATAACAGTGGCTCATTAAATGAGCGAAAAATGCTTAAACTTTTACAAAGTGCGTTGCAATAGCAACTGCATAACTAGAGACCTGAGGTCAACTCGTAACAATTATAAACTGTAAATAAATATCGGTTGTCATGGCAACCACACAAATAATGTTTAAGAGTCATAAATCTGACAAAACACGACCGCCAAACCCGGCCAAAACCAGATCACATGAGCAGTTGCATGCTTAATAAAGCCTGTGACATTTTTAACTTGACAACTTTATTTAAATCGTGAAAGTCTGTTAATGCGATGAGACATAGCACATATCATCATGCGGCATCCTACCAAGCTTAGGCGATTATGAGCTGTGATCGCCGATGGAATGAAACCCCCTACCAAGAGCGGTGAGAGGGAGTTAAAGTAGTGCATCCTGTACCTGTCTGCGATTAAGTTCTTCAATTGTCCCGTTTTGTGTGACGCGTATTTTAACAGTTCCTTGTATGGAGACGGAGGTTCCACGTTTTGTTCCCCGAGTGCTTTTAACAGTTCGTCATACAGTTCGATGAAAGCTTTCATCTACCTGAACAGGTCCTCCTGCCCGAGTTGCAAGAGAACTGTGTCGTATCCACTGAGATCCTGTTTGTTGGGGTACATGTGTGGCAAGAAATGTTCCATGCTTTGTGCCACTAGCCAGAGGGAGAACACTCCCGTACGACAGCTTGAAAGGAGTGTCAAAGACATCCATTATGATCAAGATGCGGTCTCCTACAAAGAAAATAAATTTTGATTCATTTAATTACCAAATTAATCTCCTTGACATCGCTAGAGCTACTGATTTTCTGACCTGTAACGGGCAGTGTAGATACTGCTCGTAACAGTCTGACTTCCAATCTCCAATAGTTTTTATCAGTCTGCTTTCCACCCCGCATTGTGCAGCGAAGGTGCTTCCACCTGCCCGGAAAGAGTGTGTAGAGAAATTCTTTGGGTCCAGCCCAACCATCTCCACTCTCTCCTTGAGAAATTTGTTGTACAGTTGATATGAAATTGGCTTTCCGTTCATATGAGTGAATGCTGTGTAATCTCTGTTCAGAGGTACTTTTCTTAGCATGTGCCTTATTGCCATTACTGGACACAGGATGGAATTCTTAATCTCCAGCAGTGGTATTTTAATTACTCTGCTGCCATCCTGTGCAGTTTTTGTCCAATTTAAAGACAACACTAGATTGTTACCGACGAAAGATATGTCCTTCCTCTTAAGGTAATGTGTCTCCGAATTGTTTGCCAGAGTGAGATTAGATTTTCTCAAGAATGAGAAGGCTGTCAAGAACAGAACCCACATAGTCGAATGTAGTGGGTTGTCCAGATCCAATGTCAACACTATGCCCCTCAGAATTGCTGGAGAGATCGGTTGAGCTTTCCTGATGGGAACCCCTGAAGGGTTTCCCTAAACCCTTTAACACCAGAATGATGCCTGGGAATTGTTTCTTTGGTACTCTGTATCCTAAAATGGTTGAGATGCTTCTCAACGAATAGACAACTTTTTCGATTGACAACTGTTGATCTTGAAATGATCCAGAAATAACACAAACAAGGTGTTTGACTCCTCATTCAAAGGGAAGTTTTGTAGTCCGTAACAATTACAAAAACCTACATAGTTTGCTAGATAATTTGTGTAGTTTTTAGTCGTACCTTTTGCGAAGGCTTTGCGCTGAGTACTTTTAAGGTTCAGTTCCAACGTAGGCAAAGACGGCCCTCTCCAAGCCCTGGACTCACTTTGTGTGACCTTGACATGGTTAAAATTGGTCAGCCTTGGGGAAGGTGGTAACTTCTTGTAATCCTCCTCTCCCTTGTGATCTGGAGTGATCAGGTTCGGCAGCTGAGTCCTGGCTACTTGGTTTGGACCTAGTCGATGATCTGCAAATAGAATCAAAATTCTTTTATTACCAAAATTCTCTCATTTCTTTATCAATCACCACGGTCTCACAGAGGTTCATGTCCATGGTGAACTCCCAGAAAATACGCTCATGTTTTTCATGAAGATGCCAGCGAGACAAGGCGTCGGCAATTCTGTTTTCCGTTCCAGCAATGTGTACCGCTCTGATTCTGAAATTCCTTGACACTGTGAAACCTAATCTCTCTTAAACATGCTTGAGAAAATTGGGATTTTGATTTCCCTGTTTTGAGAATTTCTACTGTTGTTTCATTGTCGCAGTAGGATGTTGGTTTTCGAACTGATTTGACCAACACCTCAGAGCTATCATGACCGTGTATAGTTCGAATTGGTTAACGAACTTGCCACTCTATCACTGAGTCTGGTAACTCGAAGTGAAAGAAATTATTTTTTTGTCCATCCACCAGCCCCGGACAGGCAACTGTTCGTGCTTAGAATAGTGTCTGGTGCACTCCATTCCTCGGATGGGATCAGGGCTACTGATTTAGATATAGTTTCTAACCTTCTTTCTCCTTTTCCAATTTGGCATTTTTTCCCTTCAAGCTGGCAATATTTTCATCCATTTTTCTGGCTTGATCGACTTCTTTTTCCAGTTTTGTGGCCCTTTGTTTTAGTTGTTTCCCCAAGTCCTGTCTTACTTTGAGATCCTCACTGATCTTTGGCTTCTTTGAATTTAGAGTCTTAGCGACCAAAGCTTTCCTTTTAACTGGTGTCACATCAAGGTCAGAATTGTTTGGTGCATGAATGGATATTCCATCATCATTACTGCCCCCGGGAGAGGCGAGAGTGTCCTCGAGTCCTTCCAGATCATTGTTATCGATGATGTGTTCTGCTAGAACCTTTTCACCTTCCTTTATAATTAATTTTGTCTGACTTTTTAACTTTTCTGGTGTTTTTTCCTGTTGATCCATAGATTTTTTGGATTCCTGAGACAAGTTTTGTGAGTTTTCAGATCCTGCTTCACTGTCAGCGCCAGCAACCATCTTGTTTACATCAGTTGAATTCTGATTTTCCTTGTCCGAGTTCTCCATATCGCCACAAATAGAGCGTAAAGTTTTGTTGAGACTTGACCAGGAATTACTCAAGTTTCTTCTGGCCTTGTTTTTGTGTACTTTTAGTGATTTTATTAGTCTATTTTTGCACTGCGATTGAACTCATTTGAAACGCGCCCTACTTTACTGAGCGATTCGAAGTCAAGACTAATTCCCCTCGTATTTCGCTTATTTTCCATGATTACCAACTCCAAAATTATGTTTAGGATGATCCTGAGTGTTACCGCTTGAAAGTTGCATGCGAATTGAAGCCTGTGCTACAGAAAATACTCCATAGAAGGCTAAAGTTTTGAGGGCAAAACTTTAGAAATTGTTTGCCGTTTTCGTAACATATTTTGGTCTTTTTTATTTGCTAATATAGTACGTTGTAGGTGTCAGGCGTGCATAGTACTATGATTTAGGAACAAGTAATAGATTCAAGATTCTTAAAGTCCTCTAAGACCCTAGTCTCTAATTTTGTCTAACCTTTCAAAAATCATTAATGTGGAAATGTGTACATTGTAGCAGTAAGAGTGTATAAAAGCTGAACGTTTTGTACATGTGCTGAAAATAAAATCACACTCTTCTTTGTAGATTTTATCTGGTCATGAAGGCCCAGTGAGTTCTTTGGCATTTGCACCTACAAAACCCATCTTGGCCAGTGGTTCATGGGACAAAACTGTTCGGCTGTGGGATATATTTGAAAGTAAAGGATCCAAAGAAGTCATCCATCTTACTTCTGATGGCGAGTTCTTTTTTTTTTTTTAATGCAAAGTCATTTACTAAGATTAAATTATGATTTTTTTTGTGTGGCATTTATGGTCAACATACACAGTGAGTATTTATCATGTGTTATTGGCATACTTTCAGTGATGGCAGTAACATTCCGTCCGGATGGTGATGAGGTTGCCATTGCTACATTAAACGCACAGATAAGTTTCTATGATCCAAACACAGCAGTTCAAAGTGGAAGTATAGAGGGTAGGCACGACCTCGGATACACCAGAAAAGAAGGCGAAAAAATCACAGCTAAAAAGGCTGCTCAGGGAAAGTAAGACTAACTAATTAACATGCTAAATAGGGATTTAGCAAGGACACTCAAATTTAAAAATTGTGTAGTTATTGTAATTTAATCATTAAAATGTGTGTATTTCTGTATGTATGGTTATCATCCTATATTTTAAACCGAAATCAGATATCCTGAGCAGGTAGTAATTTTCCCTTGGTTTCAGAGCGTTCCATAGCATGTGTTACACAGCCGATGGGAAATGTATTTTGGCTGGTGGAAATGCCAAGAATGTGTGTATATACTCCGTGCCTGATCAAATTCTAGTGAAGAAGTTTGAAATCACATGCAACCTGTCATTTGATGGAACAATGGTAAGATGGAAAACATTATGGACGCATTGTGGCAATAGATAAAGTATAGTTGAGTAGTTAATGGACAGATCGTACGGTTGAATTTTATTAAAATTGTGGTTGGTAAAAAAAACGTATTTGTTTTTGCTACACAATTTTGTTCCTTTTTCACAGGAGTTTTTAGACAGGAGAAAAATGACAGAATTTGGTAGTCTGTCACTTGTAGATGAAGGACAGGGAGATCAGGATGGCAAGTCCATCAGTTTACCCGGAGTGCGTAAAGGTGATATGAGCTCGAGAAGTTGGAAGCCAGAAGTTCGCGTAACAGGCGTTCATTTCTCACCAACGGGCAAGTATTTCCTGAGAAAGATTACTTTTTAATTGTACACTGAAAATACCAAGTTTGAGAATTAGAATTGTACCAAAAGTTGTAGAAATGTTGCATTGGCAGATCGTCTGCTGCTCTATGCATAAAAAAAATTGGGATACCCAACGAGACGAATCTAGACCTTTATTGGCATACATTCTTGAGCGCAACATACCCTAAATTCAACCCATTTTTTTTTTCAAAATTGTAAATAGACCAATACGTCACCCAGCGTAATGGCTCAGACAAAACATTTGCTATAATGTATAAACAGCATAGGTTCCTATTTCCAAGCAGGAGTGATTTTGTTAAGTTGATCACATACTTGCAGGTAGATCATGGGCAGCTACAAGTACCGAAGGTTTACTGATATATTCTCTGGATCACAATCTGGTGTTTGATCCGTACGATCTGGAAATGGAAATCACACCAGATAGTGTGAAGAAGACCTTGCAACAAGAGGAATATTCCACGGCTCTGATGCTCGCCTTCAGACTAAATGAACGTGCACTTATACAAGAAGTGGTGGAAACTATACCAATGAAAGAAGGTAAGACATATATTCGTATTCCCAACGTGTTTATAATATTCGTGCAAGCAAAGTAACTTGTAATGAACTTAATTGGTCTCAATTTTATCCTTGCAATTAAAGAAAGTTAAAATCAGATACGACTCATCCAACAAAGTATGTGTGCTTTTTGAGTACTAAATAGCTGTTGCCTTGATGAGAGATCAATTTTGAGTTGTACAAAAAAAATTATTCAACACTCAACAAAGCTGTATGTTGCGTGTCACAAGATAAAAACTTTATTTTGCGTTGTCCAAACTAGACTGTGGTCTGTATCTGCAGACCATTTGAATAAAATAATAATTTTTCAAGGCTTTTCTTTGAGTACTTTACAATTTTTCTCCAAAGTTCTAAACTTTATGTGCGGCACCCTGCTGACAATATACACTTAAAGGATGGCACATTCTGCTATTGTTGACAAAAGGGATGAGTTAATTGACGAGTTTAAACATCTACATCTTAATAAAATAGGATGTTACACCAAGGTATGTCTGCAGACCACATCATGTTGTCCGCAGGTCATCTGATGGTTTATACAAAAGATAACATCAAATGGTGACTTTAGTTCTATACATTTAAATGTTTTACAAACATGAAATACCGTGTCGAATAGTGTTGAACTGAATATAAATATGATCGCCCTTTGAGCAGAGAAAACTTCATTGATGTTGTCGCTTTTGACATGTAATCTGAATTCCCAGGGAAAGAATAACTCACCAGGCGACAAATAGTTTATCGTGGCATTTCGTTTTGAAAATGCACTACAGCTGTCCAGGAGAAGCCTGTAAAGTGAAAGCGGTTTCGTTTTCCCAAAGTTTAAATATTATTTTTGAAATAATTGCACTGTAAAAGTAATTACAATATCAGTGATAAAAATGAATAATGATTGCCAAACATTATCTACTTTGTTAATTTCAAATTTAAACGTCCTAAATTGTTTCTCAATTTTGAGAATAATATTTATTCTCGGGTTACAGTACATTTTGTAGTGAAATATGTCTGCCACGAAAAAAGGAAAATGTTTAATATTTTCAAAATATTATTTTTTGTTATTTGCACTTACCTCGCTGTTACATTTTATTTGTGGAACTTAGTGAAAAATTGCACTAAAACACCGTACATTAGTTTGCTATAGTTTCAGCATCTCATTAGACTTAATTTCATTGTCTATGATTACCAAAAATAAAAGAAGTTATATTTTGATGATTTGAGCTACTAACATCAAATTCGAATGTTTTTGTTTTCCGTTCACACTTTCTGCAAACAATGCGCTGGTCCGCTTTTGATCACGTCACACTAAACATCAACCTTACGCGTGGATCAAGGAACATCAAAGGCAGAGGCAAGGCCGCAGAGGTGTGAGATTCTACCTTAAAGAAGTTTAACCGGGTTGTTGGTTATGCCCATCGCAACATAATTTTCCGAAATATCTTTGGTATATAATGAGCGTTTTGCTCCAGATGCGATCAAACTTGCCCAGCTCTTGACTGAGTAAAGATACTAACTTACAATTAAGAAAACGGTTAAAGCAATCAACTACAAAAAGAAATGGAGTCTCTATTCTACAGTGAAGCTGATTCACAGATGGAGATGATGAAGCTTGAAAGGATGAGTGACAGCGAGGAACTCGATTATCTGTGGAACTCAATTGGCGAAATAGAACAATCGTCCTCATACAGCAGGATGTCAGCTGTCACCAGCAGCACCTCAGTTGAGCGAGATGTTCACCTCGGCGGGAGTGTTACCAGCTCCAACACCGCTGTCATCAGTCCGCTGACAATGAACTCGTCATCGGCGTTGGACACCAGCAGTAACAGCAGCACTGGCAGCTACAGCCCAGCTGTCAGCCCCGTAGACAACAGAACCTTTTCATACAAAGCAAACAACGTCGCACCTTCAGTTCCATCAAGTACTCCTTACGCAGGCAGCTACGGATTCAGCATCTCATTCCAAGAGCAGCCCAAGGACACTAAATCAGCCACCTGGACGTACTCACATGATCTCAAAAAACTTTTTGTTCGCATGGCAGTGAGTTGTCCGATCAGCTTCAAAACCATTTGCTCACCTCCTGCTGGAAGTATCATCAGAGCCACACCCATCTACGTCAAACCAGAACATGTCCAGGAACCAGTCAAGCGCTGCCCCAACCATGCTACGGGCTCTGAGTACAACGAGGGTCACCCAGCACCAGGTCACCTGATCAGATGTGAACACAAACTCGTCCGCTACGAGGAAGACCCTGTGACACAGAGGCAGAGCATCACTTTCCCTCACGAGCAACCACAAGCAGGTGCTTACTGGGTCACCAACCTCTTCCAGTTCATGTGCTTCTCCAGCTGCGTCGGTGGACTGAACCGCAGGCCTCTCATGGTGGTCTTCACTCTCGAGCACAAGAACCAGGTATTGGGGCGCCAAGCTGTAGAAGTGCGAGTGTGCGCTTGCCCAGGGCGTGACAAGTCGCAAGAAGAAAAGTCCGCCTTCCCCGAGAAATATGGACCAAAGAAGTCCAGCGCTGGAGCGTTCAGCCTTTCCTCTGGTGGTGTGAAGAGAAAGCACTCAGATGGTTCAGAAGAATTCACACTCACCGTCCACGGCAGGGAAAATTATGAACTCTTGCTCAGAATAAGGGATTCTCTGGAACTCGCCAGTCTAGTGAGAAGCAGTCAAGATGCAGCTCCCGCCAGCAAACAGCCAAGACTCGCCCAGGCGCCCGCAGTCCAGAACAAACACGTCTACGCAGCCAGAAGACAACACCATGGTGGAAAACTTAAAGCCATGGCAGCTGCCCATCAATATTAATATTACTGAATGAACAATTGTTACTTAAAGTGCTTACCACCGTATTGCATTTAATTGTTGATGTGTGATGTTTTTTTTGTAATTTTCAAATACAGAAAATGTAAATTTGACTTCAATAACCAACATTAGATTGTAAATATTTTAGTGAAAAAAAACCTGTACTTTGTAAGTACATACGACAGTTTGTTAATAGATAAAAAAAATTGTTAACGCCATTTTGTAAATAGCTGTCTTTATTGGTTAACAATAAAATAATATAAAACAAATATCAATCGTTTATTATACATGTATATTCTTTTCATGTTGGTGCCAAATTTTGCTACAAGTGCAATTTCTAAGCAGCTCTTTGTAGCGCCAAATACTCTCTTAATTTCCAACTTTTTGTTTAAAGCCTGTATGCATTGCGTTTTCCAGTCGAATATGTCAGCAAGTCACTACCAGATGTATATGTGGACAAACTTTTGGGATTTGTTGCATCACAGCTTGAATCTTCCAGGCACATTCAGTTTTACCTCCAGGTAAAATATTTACATTACACAATATGCAATATAGCTGTTCTAATAAAAGTGCAATTTAAAAACCCGAAATTACAACATATTAGTACATACAAATGAGGTGATGTGAGGTTTGTAACGTTCTCAAGAAAAAGCTTTAAAGAAAGTTCAGATGGATCTGAGCTCATTTAGTATATTTCTTTTTTCGGTGTCTGTTCAGTGGAGCCAGAAGTTGCTATTTCTTCATGGCCCAAGATTAAAACAGAGGTCACAGGATATCATGGCAACACTTCGAAATCTACAGAAGAATCTTACAAGAAAATACGACGATCTCGGTAAAATGTAAGTGTTGATGTACTTGATATTTATACACGAATTCTAAATTTTACGGTATCTTCATTTCAAAAGGCAGTTTAGAGCACATTGTACAAATTTAATGTTTCCGTTTCAGCTGTGACTACAATAAATACAGCTTGCAGTACATACTGTCACTTGCCGAAAACAAGAGGAAGAAACCAATAGTGGCACCAACTAGTCAGTCAGACAGCGACTCAAATGATAATTTAGAACTTTTGCAGCAATCCGATAGTGATAATGAAAATGCAGAATTATTGATGGCTGATAGTGATATGGACACTTAGGAAAAAATACTGTAAACATATCAATTGTAGGCATTAAAAAATAAACTAATTTTCTAGCAAATCAAATCTTATTATTTCTTGCTGAAAACATGCATTCAAAGCTTATGTTACGATAAAGAATTTAGGGAGTAGTTTTAGATTCTGTAATGGTCTTATTTATCTTCGTCACCTGTAAATCTGTAGGTACGAAATGTTGCTACGGTCCTTGCATCTTAAGCTATGAAAAAATGTTTGAAACAGAAAATTAGGAAAAGAAATTCACGATATCAAACCAAGAACAATAAAACACGTAAACTTACTGTTTGTACTAAAAATCCACATTTATTGTATTTAAATTTCTACAAATTGAATGAATATGAATCACAAAAGAAATTTGACGGCCTAATTCTAAAAGTGTTAATGTTTTTCTAAAGCTTTGGTGAGAAGTTCGTTCATTCTGTTGAGAATAATTTTAGGATCTTCTATTAAACCTGCTGCTATCATCGCGTTGTCATAAAGCTGAAATGACGAAAAGAAATCGCGAATTAACATATTTTAAATATATACATTTTATGAACAGGCTGGCGCCATAAGACTTAATACAGCACATAACTCAAAAATATCAAAGTTGGGTTTTGGGTGGTTTTTTTGGGGGGGGGGGGGGTTCATTTCGAATTTAAAATATTGACAACTATTCAAGCAAAGAATGCCTGCAGTGAATACTGAGTGTGCATACCTGTTCTGCTACTAATCTGGCCAATTCGGTATCATTGTTCTTGATATGATGTAGTTTTGTGATGATGGGGTGTTTCGGATTGATCTCCAATGACGGTTGCAGAAGCCGAAATCTTTCCTCGTCGGATTTGTCCGCCATAGCTGTTCTCATAAAATGTCGTGCAGCACCCATTTCCGTCACCGTTATAATGCACGGGTGCGACTCTAGTCGATTTGTTATCTGTATCAAATAAAATATAAGCGTATTATATTTATCAAACCAAATATTTGTGACACGAGGGAAATGCGTTGTGATACTATTCATGTAAACTATTTTCAGTCTACTGCTGTTTACCAAACTTTAGTGTTAGCTTTGAACAACAATTAGACTCCTAAAAAGTGTAACGGAGTGGCCACACCAAACTTTTAAAGCTGGCTTCTGGCTGGCGATTCTACAGGAATCCAATTATTATCTAATGCTAACTAAAGCTAAAGCAAACGCAAAAGCCCTTTGTTTGGCACTTTCTTACACGTAGCTACCAGTTTTCATTCATTGTCTTCCACTAAGGAGTCATGTAATTTAGCTTTATTGGCCCGACTTCCGTAAAGTGCAATTACGTTATTTTGTGATATATATTAAAATGGGTTATGTTTATGTACGCAATTGTTACCTTGGCCTTCTGAATTCTGTTTCCTAACGTCACTTGTAACCATCCTAAAAGATCGTCCGCCTGCTCCTGTGTTAAACTGCCCTCAGCTACAAAACAAACGTGAGAGTATTTGGGTTTGACAAATTTTGTTTTCACATATTCGCTGCCCATACAAATTCACGGAAAACTCGGTCAGCACAGTGATCCCCAGCATACAGAATATCGTTTCATATTTCAGTGAAAACACTTTCAAATGAATTTGCAAGAACTATTCATTGATTAATGTAATCATTGTAACATATTCACTGAAGCATGTTTTGAAAACCCAAACGATATCTTACATTTGGTGACAGTGTCTGTATCAGATTTGTCTTCCACTAATTCATTCTCTATAGACTTCAGATTCTTCTTGTCAAACTGTGCCAGATTCATCAGGACCAGTTCATCGTACGGTTCGTAGCAGAAAAGCACTTCCGTGTCCTTCTTTGCCATTGCCTCCATGTAGGGCGACGTCTCAGCCAAGTTACGGCTACAAGTAAATATTGAGGTTTTAATGTACATGTATCTCCTTCCATTTAGAATAAGATATTTTAGTATGTACAAATATATATTTGAATGTGCTCATGCGCTTTGCTTACGAAAACTGTGAAGTGATCGGTGTAATAAGCACGCATTATGTTAAGACTTCATACCTTGGGGCTGAGAAATAATAGATAGTTCTGTCTCCAGCCTTCAGCCTTGAGCAGTAGTCTTCCAGACTGATTCTCTTGCCCGGATCCATCTTGGACGATTCGAAGCGCAACAGTTGAGCTATTTCTTCCTGCAAGAAAACAAATGGGTCATGCAAGTCATAAATATTTAATGTTTAATAGCGGATAAAAGGACACTGACAAGTCACCCCCGTCCCAATCTCATAAATGCAACTTGGTACCCAACCAAATAAAACGTAGTGAGTAGGGCATTACGGACACGAGTTCACTTGACATTATTTTATTACATGAAGAATATTGGTCGGAATACTAATTAAAAGATGGTAAAACAACACATGAAAGTGTAATAGAACTGCACGGTAGCAATTCTAAGTCCTCAGGCTCCTGTCTGAATACAAACTCAACAACATATTACAGTT